>PVKM010027757.1:0-18616 GCA_004027735.1 Carollia perspicillata
GATTCTCATTTAATTCATAAGGAAACGAAGGTTCAGAAAGGCCAAGTTATTTTCCTGAGGCCACACGACTAGGAAGTGGTAGAATTTTGACAGAAACCAGGGAGGGCCTCACGTCTACATGCCACACCGTATGGCATCAGACATAAACAAGCTGAGGAGCTAAGACTTCAGTTGGGCAGGTGTGAAGGCTGAGGGAGTTAAGGGAGTTTCTGGCCAGTACAGACAAGAGCTGTGCCACACCCAGACAGGAGAAAGCCTTCTCTCCCAGCTACCCCAGCAGGTAGACCAGGGTAAATGGTGCCTGGAGACAATCCATCACACTTACACCCTCTCCAGCCACACTCCACTGCAGAATTTGCAAAGATGGCTATCTCTGGGGGGCTCCCACAGTGGAGAATAGTGGTCCCTGGCAACCACATGGTCCACTCAGGCGTTCTTGCCCTGTGTCTGCTGCTCTGGGAGCTGGGTGTTCAGGCCCTGACTTAACCCCTGGCACTGCACTGAATGACCTCTTCTACTTCTGTTAGTGTCAGACACCTATCGGGTGTCCCCTACTGACCCGCCTGGGCCCCAGCAATGGCTCCTGCCAGTCCTCCAGCACTGGGGGAGTGGGGAGTGACTTAGTATACAGGATCACAAGAACTGTGCGACTTAATTCCAGGAGCTATGTCTTGTGGGTAATTAAGTGTGCTCTGTTTACTCTATGCTCTTGGTTGTCTCATCAGAGCTATTTTATTAAAATTTGTACAATGCTTTCTACTCATTAAGCAGCATTTGGCAAATGGGCATACTTTGGGAGGCTGAAACACACAGGCATTAAGGGACCTGTGTGGGGTGGAGACACCTGAGGCATCATTACAGATTTATATATTAAACAATCCGATGCTCCTTTCCTATCACACAGAGGAACTCTTTTTATTTATCAACCTGACAGAGGGACTTCTCTGTGCATAAAATTACCCTCCAGCATTGCAATTGGTCCAGGAAAGGAGGAAGGGATGACAGCAGGGAATATTTTACTGAGTGCCTTGTATGTGCCCCTTGCACTGCTGAGCTCCAAGTTCCTCAAAAGCATTCTTAATATGAAGATAATGGTACTGACACTGAGCAATTATCGAACATTCCAGATGCCAGACATGGGGCTGATTGTTTCATGTGCACCCTCTCATCTAACTCTTACAGCATCCCCAAGGGGTGGGTACCATTTTACAGATGAGGAGACTGAGGAACAGAGAGGTTGAGAGAATTGTCCAAGACTGTAGAGCTTCTAGGGTCACCGACCATATTTTGTACTTGAGTGGTTTGTCTTCCAGAGCCTGTGTGTAACTGTGATACCCACTTCCCATTATGCAGGCAGGGTTAGTTGGCATAAGACCGTAAAATGCACATAGTACCATCTTCCCACTCCAAAGCAGCACTGTAAATGGACACAAAGTTCAGGGAAGCCTTCCTGGAAGAGGTGACCCCTCTAGTATCTTGCTTTTCCTGTTAACATCCCTGTAGGCAGCTCAGCTCCAGGTGGGCGTGTAGGTGCCAGATGGAGAAGGCGCTTCTGTCTCCTCCAGAGAAGAGAACAGAAAGAGGACTGGGGAAAAAAAACACAGTGGTTCCTCCCCAGCTTCCTGGCCCTGCAGATTGATTTCAATGCACCAGGAAGATCCAAGAACATACTGTTTCGGGCTGTGGCTAGAAGAGAAGAATAGTGGGCCTTGGACAATTTTTTTAGAGTCAGCTTGAGAATAAGACAATGGTTAACTCAAAAGTGGATTGACACGGCGACACCCCTGAAGGGCACCGCACTCAGGGACATCCAAGGACATGTCCTAGATAGCCCTTCTATAGACTATAGGTAGATAGGTGTACACTGGAAAATACCAGCTCTGGGAATGCATCTCTCTCTAATAACAGTTGAAAAAGCCCTTTTCATTAACAGCAAATCCCTTTGTTCCTGCCCTGCCCAATACGAAATAAAAATAAAGAGAACAAGAAATCCTGTTGGCTTTCATTCAAGAGCATTTTTTTAAAAAAAAACTAGGGCCGCCTCCCTTATCCAACTACTGACTTACAGACAGATTATCGGACCTTGTACCAAATTAGGCAAAAGATTAGGAGAATGAGGACGCACTATGCAAACACGCACTGCCTCTTTAATACCTCAGGTTTTCTTTAAACATAAAATTATAGCACAATGCATGAAAGGATGCCGGCATTATCCTTTATCACAATACCCAGCCAACTTTAACTCGTCTCAAGTGTTATTATAAGAAATAGAATTTACTGCTCTGGACTTCTCTTCAATAGTGCTCCTTCCCTGCTTAATGAAATGTCATTATTCCAATACAAACCCTTTCTGTTTGCAGCCCATTCCCCCCCACCCAGCCACTATATTTCATTTCCTGCAGTTACGTGATATTATTGCCTTTTTTCCACAGCTATTGATTTAGGTGTGTATGGTTATTACAATGCAAAATAAAACAGCTCCCCTATCCATTCTACCTTGTACCACTGAACATTAACTTAATTTGTTTCAAATCTGCATTTGATTTGGCAAGGAAACCATTTATCTTTATGAAGAAAGCCCTCATAAAGTAGAGAGTTTAGGAGATCACTGCTTTAAAAATTTAATAGCCCTGTGTCTTATACACTGGAAAAATGAATTAAACCTTCAAATAGTATATGTCTCAATGTAACCTTTTTGCATTTCATACTATGTTTAATTTATTATATTCTGGAGGGGGGAGGGCATGAGAGGACCGAGCGCAGGATGTGGCTTGCTTCTGCATTCCATGGACGAAGTTGGGGTCTGCCACCCACGAGCATTGGGATTTGCTGCAAATCCTCATTCCGCTCACGCTGAATTTGACGCTGCGGTTTCAGGGGGTGCTGGTGTGGGTTTTGTCCTGGGTTCTTTGTGGTGGGAGATGGGCTCTATCCCTGGAGCACGTGAAGAGCAGCCTGGGAAGAGGGAAGGAGGGGGGAGACAGAGGTCTGAAGGTGCTTGTGAAGGATTCTAAAACAAGCAGATGCTGTTACTCAGAAGTCACAGGGCAGCTCTAAGAGGTGAGAAGCAGTGCCTGAGCCTTGGTCTCAGACGGGACCAGAAGACACTGATATCAGCGCCAAAAATTCTGTTCTGTGAAAAGGAGGGCGGAGGCTCCAGCCTCTGCTGTCTCTCTGTTAATGTGGCCAGCACAGAACACCAGGTCGACAGGAGAGGAAGCTTGAAGAGTATAAAACCATCAAATTCTTAGTCCTCAGTGGAATGAAAATATGAAGAATTTATATTTTGGGATTTGGGGCCAGTATACATATTGCTATATAAATTTCTTATTTGCTCCACTTCTACCACCACCACATCCTCACCATCATCACCACCATCGCTGCCATCACGGAGCTACAAAATACTTTCATATGCCCAATATGCTAACCAGTTTACTTCCATTCTCTCCTTCAACGATACAACAATGATAAATTATAGGTACTACATTCATCCAGAGAATAGAGGAAAGTACAGGAATGTGAAGTAAATTGCCAATGTCACAAAACCAGAGAAGTCAAAATCTGAATCCAGGTATTTTTCTGTCCAAAATCATGTTGCATTTTTTTGGTGTGCTTTCACTAAATAATTTCAGCTCACAATAACCTCTCATGTATTTAGGACCTCTCCAAAGACGCAGTTGCGTGGCTAGAATCATCTGACATTTGAAACTCAGTCTATAGAATTAGCCACGCTCGCAGAAGGGGGCGAGACCCAGTGGCCGGGCTGGAGGACGGGTGCTGAGGAATGCCTCCCTGTCTGTGTTGATCGCTGAGAACACCTGACGCCGTTCCGGAAGCCTGAAGCACCTCCTTGATTCGTAGTGACTTCCTGGGCTTCATGTGCCTTCAGGGCTCTTTTTCACTTTTTAATTATGAACTGCTTTATGGAGTTATAATTTCTATATGGTGAAACGCACAGATCTTCAACACATAGCTCAGTGAGTTTGTATAAACGTGCACACCTGTGCAACCGCCGCCCCTGGTAAGATGTAGAACACTTCCATCATGAGCGCTCCCCTCCTCCGGCAGGACACTCCTAATTATACCATCCCCAGAAAATCCTTTTCTTTGAGAAAATATATTTGTAATAAATAGCCAACATTTATCTTACGCTTACCATGTGGCAGGTCTTGTGCTAGGTGTTTTCCATGGACTATCTTATTTAATTTACACATTTCTATAGGTAGATATATTATTATGCTTATTTTGAAAATAATAGAACAGGATTAAAGAGATTAAGCACTTTGTTCAAGGTTATACATGAGGGTCAGAAACTGAACCATAAGTAGTATGCCCTCCTCTACATATCCTGACCCCGAGTACCCCTTCTTTGTAGTTTATTACCACATTGTTTCATGTTGCGTTTTCATGATAGGGTCCTGTCCAACCTTTCACAGCTCCCAGTAATACTGAGCAAGGTGTTCGGTGTGCAGGCGATGCTATCTGCATCTGTGTTCCTTGACTAACAATGCCTATCAGCCAAGAATACCCAGGCCACATCTGTAACATGAAGTTGGGATTATTGGCTTCTTAGAACAAGAGATAATTGATAGTATTGGAAGCCATGGGTTTTCTCAGTAAGAGGCTGGAAGGGAGTTACAGGATTTGGGCTTGTGTTAGGTGATTTTGGGAGTGGATTCAAGAAATTAAGAGTTTGCTCAGATGTGGGTGCTGAAAGGAAGCTGGGGTAATTCTATGTTTGTGTATCTTTAAATACATCATCTATATGACAGAGTTTCTAGGGAAGGCAGACAAGAGTGAGGCTATAGCTCTGACTGGTAAAGAAGTTGCAGTCACTCCTACTGGCGGGGAAAGTGAGATGGCTGCTCTTTTGTGGTTGGACAAGTCCATGTTGTATCTGTGTTCAAATATGATTATGAAGTGGTCTTGTTTGTACCCTACTCCATCACAGTCACAGAGGGGCATTTTCTGATATGGGTGTTTTCATGAAATCATTACTGTGCAACAGAAGACTATCATGGCCCAACTGTGGGTACCAGCTCCAGAATCACAAAGTTCTGACTCTTAAGGTCAGGTCAGCTCCCAGTTGTTAACAACTACCTTTCTCTTTCTCAACTGATAATTGTTTCTCAGGAAAACACCCCTGTAGTTGAAAGTCAGTGAGGATGGTTTGGAAGCAAACTTAAGAAAAAGAATGTAAGGGAAGAGCAAGGCTCACCAGTGGCTCATGGACCATCTCCTCGGAGCTGATGCTGAGATCTCCTTCCACGCACTGGCATTGTGGGTGTTGGGGCTGAAAAGCCCAGCGCTCAGGAACAGAGGCTCATGCTTAGAGGGCTTGGACACACAGTTTGCCTTCACTGTGTATTGGTTCTATGATCTTAGATCCATATCTCAACCGAAGGATTACACCTTTCTCATAGGTTTGACGTGAGAATCTATGAAATAATACGCAGAAAGCCCTAAGTGAGGGACACATAGCAATTCCTCAACATGGTAACGAGCATTAATTTTGTCTTCTACCACTCTCCTCCTTGCTCACAAGGCTACTGGTACATCCGTCTCCTCTTTTTCCTTGAAACACTCCAAGCTACTTCCTGTCCTTGTTCTTCCTGGTGACGCTACTTGGTAAACTCCACCCCGTACACTCTTAAAACTATGTGGTAAACAGAATAATGGCCTCCAAACATGCCCATGTCCTAGTTCCCAGAATCTGTGAATATGTTACTTTACATGGCAAAGAGACTTTGCATATGTGAACAAAATAAAGACCTAAAGATAAGGAGATTATCCTGGATAATTCAAGAAGGTTCAATGTAATCACGGGGTCCTTAAAAGTAAAAGAGGGAGGCAGGAGAGTGACCGATGGAGATGGAGATGAACTAGACCCACCATGGCTGGCTTTGAAGATGGAGGAAGGGGCCACAAGCCAGGGCATGAAGGGGGTCTCCAGAAGCTCATAAGAGCATGAAAATGGTTTCTCCCTTAGAGCTTCCAGCAAAGAATGGAACCCTGATGATACCTTGATTTGAGCCCAGTGAGATCTGTGTCAGACCTGCGTCCTATATCACACTTAGGTAAATAGATTTCTGTTGTTTTAACCCACCTAGTTTGGGGTCATTTCTTTTAGCAGCAATAAAAAACTGGGTCCTTTCCACTCAACTCTCAGCTCTACTATCACTACTTGAGAAATCCTTCCTAGTTGTTCAATCTAAATGACATATTCCCTCCCCCACATCCCTCGGTGACTATCAAAGTATCTAGTTTTAATCTTTGCTTATTAGTACTTATTATCACTATTTGGAATCGCCTCCAAATATATTTCTTTAGCTGATTTTCTCTTGCCTTATGAGAATATAAACACCATTAACAAGCAAAACTTGTTTGCTGCTCTACAAGCAGTACCTGAAAGATTGCCTGGTACCTAGCAAGTATTCCGCAGGTACTTCTTTCCCCTCATGGTTTTCCAACTGACCTTTGGGAAACAACTTGACTTACGTAATAAAATAAGAAACTCATACTCAATTTATATAGGATTGTGAAGAGAAGCCACATCAGCGCATTTAGAGCATAAGTGTTACTATCTCTCCGTTGTTAGAAAACACCAGCAGTTTATTTCCTCGTTGTTCCCTAATGAATGCTCAGAATCTTTCTTAACACAAAACACAAGGCAGCCATAACAAACCAACATCAGTGAGAAGACGGAATAGAAATTATTTGCCAACCTCAGAGAATAACGACTGAAAAAAATAGTTCAGAGTGTTGTAGAAGGATCTAGGAACATTAAGGCTGGGGGGAAATAATGATAATCATGTAATAGTAATAAGAATAATCGATTAATTGCTTTGTTCCAGGCACTGTCCTAGGCTTTGATATCCAATATCTAATCCAATCACACAGCAACTTTCTGAAATGGGTTCTAGTTTTATCCCACTTATACAGATGGAGGAAGTGGGGCATAGAGATATCAAGTACCTTTGAAGGTCGACACAGCCAATAAGTATAAGCATAGACTTCAAACACAGAACTTTAATTCTGGATATCTCACACATAGTTATTTTATATAATATATACTTTATATTATATATGTTATAATAATATATTATATATTATGTATTACTTATGATACTAATTACATCTACATAATTACTTATATGCATAAGTAATATAGAATACCATATATATATGTATTTATTTAGCTTGGGGTACAAAGTGTAAGATCTCTTCCTTTGATTATTTGAAGGACTGCCAAATAGAATAGGATGAGATCTATTCTATGTGGCTTCAAGGGCACTGAGACAACCCTTCACATTTGCATAATATACTCCCATAATTCATGCATGTTATCCTCCAAACAACCCCCACTGGTTGCTATAGAGACACAGGAATTTGTGACTTGGAGAGGAGAACCACCTTCCCCAGTCCACACTGTTCAAAAGCAGCATGGACAAATGTCAAACCCAATTTTCTTAATCATCAGTTGCATTAATTCAAGCAAACTGGACTCTTCCTGTGCCATAAACCTTGGACTCTGCTACGTTCTGAGATCCAATATTCACAGATAAAACAAATCTGCTTTTAAGAAATGTACAGTCCACTGTGGGTGGGAATGCAAACTGGTGCAGCCTCTGTGAAAAACAGTTTGGAATTTGCTCAAGAAACTGAAGATGGAATTGCCTTTTGACCCAGCAATTCCACTGCTGGGTTTATATTAAAAGGAACCTATACACCCCAATGTTCTTAGCAGCACAATTTACAATAGCAAAGCACTGGAAGCAACCTAGGTGCCCATCAGTAAATGAGTGGATCAATAAACTGTGGTACATTTACACAATGGAGTACTACGCAGCAGAAAGAAAGAAGGAGCTCCTACCCTTCATGACAACTTGGATGAAACTGGAAAGTACTATGCTAAATGAAGGAAGTCAGGCAGTAAAAGACAAATACCATATGATCTCACCTATAAGTGGAACCTAATTAACAAAACAAACTGGCGAGTAAAATATAGCCAGAGACATTGAAATTGACAATGCACTGACAGTAACCAGAGGGGAGGGGAGAGGGAAAGAAGGTGGGGAAGAAGGAAAAGGAATGTAAATGAACATGAATGAGGGACCCATGGACAGAGCCAATGCAGGGGGCTGGGATTAGATGGGAGGTGGGCATGGCTAGGGCGAGAGAAAGTGATGGGAAAATGGAGACAACTGTATCCAAACATTAATAAAAAAAAGTAAAAAGAAACAAAAAGAAATGTACAGTCCATTAGATGAAATGTAACATAGCCCCTTGCAATCTGACACTCCAGAAGCCTTACGTTTCATGAGGAAAGTACTCGAGAAGAGAGGAAAAGGAGACAGACAGTGGCCTGGGTTAAAAGTCTAGGGAAGACACAGAAGAGGAGGTGACACATGACATGGAGAACACGTGGGTGGACAGGCACCATAGGGAGATAATTTTGGTTCAACATACGGAAACACGTCCCACCGAAAATCATTCATTCTGACATCCTCATAGAAGGATTTCAATGGCTTATTTTCAGACCACATGGCCAGAGAAACTCTGACTACTGGATAAAAGGTTGAACCTGTAACCTCCACCCAGCCCAGAGCATGTATGAGATCTTAGCTTTTCCATGAATTATTTGATGACTTTCACAGTTCAGCTCTATTCCACAGTGTTTGGTGGGCACCAACAAGCTTCAGGCCCAAGGGCTGTATCCCTGTGTTTGAAATTGTCTAGAATGGCACATGAAACACAACACTTTCTTAATAAGTGAGCACCAGGAAATAAATGCTCATTGCAGTGTGTTGCTCTTCAGCTGGTTACCAGGAATTTTCTGTAAGCACCCCTTGCCTTTAGAAATGATCCCAGAAGTTAGGCTGGTTACCGTGAGTATTATAAGAGGCATCCCTCATCTTTAAAATGGTCCTCGAAGGTAGGCTGCTACCTTTCAACACTGATTTACTCATTCACTCCACAAAGTTTTACTGAGTGCCAAACCCTGTGCCAGTTGCTGAGAGCACCTTCTTCAACCCAGCAAAATGCCTCCCTACTGTGAGATAAATCACCATTAACTGAGGCCTAAATGGACATGGTTGGTGTCCCTTGGACCATTGCCATGGAAGCAAAAAAAAAAAAAAATTCTGTAAGATTATTACTTGTTAGGAGAGTCTTCAATAGGGACTTTCAAACAGGTAATAGAAAAAGTAGTAACAGTAAAAAGGGTGGTTTTATTCCAAAATAGAAACTTGTGGGAGACAAAACAAAGGCACCCTCAATGATGTCCACATCCTAATCCCAGAACCTGTGAATGTTACCTTAAGTGACAAAAAAGGACTTTGCAAATTTGGCTATGTTAAGGACCTGCAGACATGACTCCATTAGGAATTTTGAGACAGGCACTGTTTGCAGATGACATGGTAGTGTACACAGAAAGTCCTATAGACTCTACCCAAAAACTGCTTGACCTAATAAATGAATTTGGCAAAACAGCAGGATACAAAGTCAATATCCAGAAATCAAAGGCATTTTTGTACACCAACAATGAAACAGCAGAAGCATAAATCAAGAAAAAAGTCCCATCGATATAGCAAAAAGAAAAATAAAATACCTAGGAATAAACCTAACCAAAGAGGTAAAAGACCTATATTCAGAAAACTACGCAACAATGAAGAAAGAAATCAAGGAAGACACAAACAAATGGAAACATATACTGTGTTCATGGATCGGAAGAATTAACATCATCAAAATGTCCATACTACCTAAAGCAATTTACAGATTCAATGCAATACCTATGAAAGTAGCAATGGCATATTTCACAGAGATAGAATGAACACTTCAAAAATTTATATGGAACCATAAACGACCCTGAATAGCAGCTGCAATTTTGAGAAAGAAGAACAAAGTAGGAGGGATCACAATACCTGATACCAAACTGTATTACAAGGCCACTGTAATCAAAACAGCCTGGTACCGGCATAAAAATGGTCACATGGACCAATGGAACAGAACAGAGAGCCTAGAAATAAACCCATGTCTCTACAGAAAATTAATATTCAACAAAGTGGGCAGAAACATAAAATGGAGTACAAATAGCCTCTTCAACAAATGGTGTTGGGAGAACTGGACAGCTACGTGCAAAAAAATGAAACTCAAGCACCAACTTACACCATACACAAAAATAAATTCAAGGTGGATAAAAGATTTAAATATAAGCCGTGACACCATTAAAGTCCTAGAGGAGAACATAGGCAGGAAAATCTCAGATATTCTACACAGCAACAGTTTTACTGATATGTCCCCTAGAACAAGGGACATGAAGAAAAGAATAAACAAATGGGATCTCATCAAAATAAAAAGCTTCTGCACGGCTGAAGAAAACAGTACTAAAATCAAAAGAGAACCAAGAGTATGGGAAAACATATTTGCCAATGATACCTCAGACAAGGGTTTAATCTCCAAAACATATAAAGAACTTACACGACTCCACTCTAAGAAGACAAGCAACTCAATTAAAAATGGGCAAAGGACTTGAACAGACACTTCTCCAAGGAGGACGCACAGAGGATCCAGAGACACATGAAAAGATGCTCAATATCGCTAGCCATCAGAGAGAAGCAAATTAAAACCACAATGAGATACCACTTTACACCAGTCAGAATGGCCATCATTAACAAAGCAACAAACAAGTGTTGGAGAGGTTGTGGAGAAAAGGGGACCCTAGTTCACTGTTGGTGGGATTGTAGACTGGTACAACCACCATGGAAAACAGTATGGAATTTTCTCAGGAAACTAAAAATAGATCTGCCTTTTGACCCAGCAATTCCACTGCTAGGATTACACCCTAAGAACACTGCAACACCAATCCTAAAGAACCTATGCACCCCAATGTTCAAAGCAGTACAATTTACAATAGCCAAGTGCTGGAAGCAACCTAGGTGCCCATCAGTAAATGAATGGATCAAAAAACTATGGTACATTTACACAATGGAATTCTATGCAGCAGAAAGAAAGAAGGAGCTCCTACCCTTTTCAAGACAGCATGGATGGAACTGGAAAGCATTATGCTAAGCGAAATAAGCCAGGTAGTGAAAGACAAATACCATATCATCCCACCTTTAACAGGAACCTAAACAACAAAACAATCAAACAAGCAAAATATTCACCTAAGACACTGAAATAGAGAACAGGCTGACAGTGACCAGAGGGGAAAGGGGAGGGAATTTCAGGAGAATTTCAGGGAAAAAAGAGAAGGGTTTACAGAAACGAATATAAAGGACACATGGACAAAAATTAGGGGAGGTGGAAATGGGAGGGAGACGGGGAGGGACGGGTGGATGGATTGGGATGGGAGTCAAGGACAGAAAACTGTACTTGAACAATGATTAAAATAAAATTAAAAGAAAGAAAATAATTTTTGAGGCAGGGAGATTTATCTGAATTATCGCGTAGACCCAAAGTAATCACGCAGGATCGTTACAATAGGGAGGAAGAAATCGCAGTCAGGGATAGATTAGCAGATGATGTACAGCCGGCTTTGAAGATGGACGAAGAGACCACGAGCCAAGGAAGGCAGGCAGCTTCCAGAAGCTGGAAAAGTCCAGGAGAGGACCCTCCCCTAGAGCCTCCAGAAGGAGCACAGCCCATTTGACACCTTGATTTTAGGACTTCTGGCCTCCAGGACTGTGAGATCATAAATTCGTATTTTAAGCCACAAAGTGCGTGGTCATTTACTACAGCAGCAATAGCAAAGGAGCACCACACTATTTGTTGAGTTATACATATATCATGCAGTTCACATTTACTTATTTAAAATATACATACTCACCAAGGAAGTGTGATGATCCAGGAACTGTGCCAGGTTCCAAGGGCACAGCAGTGGCCCAAAAAGTAAGGAACTTATTTAGAGTCTAGTGAGTAATAAATGAGAAAACAGCCCCAAAAGCTTGGTACTGCTACCCCCATTCTAGTGGTAAGAAAATGAATTCACAGAGGAGCGAAGTCACTCCTCCAGAGTCTATGGTGTTATAAATGGCCCAGCTGGGACCAAAATCATCTGTCTCACAAAAAAACCAATGCCATTTCTGCCACTTTCTCCTTTTCCTTAGGGACAGCTCAACAATGCAGATCTAAAGCTCTTTCGCACACATAACCCTCTTATGTTCCTCTAAATTCCCTGGGAAGCCGCAAACATCCTTTCCTCCGAGGGGGACAGTTGCCCTTCCAAAGCTGCTTTCGCCCATGCCACTGCTCTACTTCCTTCTCTTCGGGATAACTGACATGTATCTTGTTATATGCAGCCCCTAATATTTTGATTATTTTGATGCAAATCCATCACCCATAATAAATTCCCCTGCTTTCCAAATGCAATCGATTTCAGAAGCATGAAAGCAACATCTGAGTAAGCCCTGACAGTCTCTGCGAGTGTCGGTGACAGCAGAGACCAGAGTGGCTGAAAGCTATTTTCCTCGTCGTCAATCTGCCGGATGGTTCTCCTCGCACAAACACATACACATACGGCCTGGCTAATGCTTGCTTTTTTGGACATATGTGAGCAAATAAATGTAATTACAAGCAAGATGTAATCGCAATTGCTGTGCTACTAAAGCTGTTGTGTGCTCTCACGGCTTGGTTAACAATAGATGCAAAAGGATGGAATTGCTTGCTACTCTCCAGGAAGAAAAACACGCCAGAAGTATGGCCTCTTTTATATTATAACTGCGAAAATACAACATTTAAATGCAGAATTTGACTTTCCAAGAATCGTACCAGAAAACCTTTTAACAGAAACAGCAGGGAGAAAAACCTTTTTAAATCATGATACTCCATGAAGGATTATGAAAATGGAGGTCATCTCACAAGACAGAGTTGCAAATACAATGAGGAAAATCTTCTCTTCTGTGTAAATACATGAGGACAATTTATTCTTCCCTGTCGAGCTATCAGGGGATATTTTCAGCTTCTGAAGGAAAAAAAAAGGCAAGAAGCCACCATGTCCACATGGATCAGAGTGATGTGCAGGGCTGGAACCTGGTAGTAACGGTGAGCTTCCCACACACTGAACTGGGCTGCCTCGGAACGGAGGACCTCAGACTTCATGTCTGATTGCTTGTTAAGCAGCTGCACTGAAGATGCTCACCTCTATTCGGTCCATGGGGGAAGAACAAGAACCAGCAAATCTACCCACGCCAAAATGCCAGCTTGCCAAGCCAGTGTGATACATTCAGTATGAGCAGGCACTGACCATCTTCATACACAACTCATCTCTCAGAAATATCCAGCCCTATCGACTAGGTTATTTGGCCAGCTCTGAGTGCTAGGCACTTTGATGAGATTTCCAGGAGGCAAGAGGTTACTCCACAATGTATCTGATTTCTAAATCATATAAAAGGTCTGTAAAAGTACCACCCCACATTGTCATCTCTATAAGTAATGGTATACCCAAACATGGCTATGCCTTTCTTTGGGGTCATGATGGATACATAGATAGATGATAGAGATAGGTAGATAAGTAGGTAGGTAGGTAGGTAGATAGGTAGGTAGGTAGGTAGGTAGATAGATAGATAGATAGATAGATAGATAGATAGATAGATAGATAGATAAGATAGATAAGATATAATAATAGATATTTTTTCACTTGCCACTTCTTGATCACTCACAGTGAGTGGGACACAGTGAGCCAGACAGAGGCCAGCTGTAACAACCTGTGAAGCCCTTGTTTTTCCTTAATATAACCCTGACAAAATATCAAGTCATAAATAATCTAAAACACAGGTCTGGTATTAATTTGCAGTCCCTTCTCATTAGGCTCTTTAGTCTCTGTTTGTGAGGGGATTATTTCTGTCTGTGATCCTGCTTGAATCCTGTTTTCATCATCTGTTTGGTGTCAGCTGCTGACTCTAATTTTTGTGTAATGATACTCCACATTCCACAGCAATCTTCATCAGAAATGGGCAAATATATACATTTGGGGCTCTATGCAAACTTCAGAGCACAGATGGTCTCTGTCTGCAAATACTCCGAGTTCACCCTTGAAGACTGAATTCTTTCCCCCTATAATAAAGAAAAAGAAAATGCATGCCCACTCACACACCCCACTTGTATTCGGTGCTGTGCTGGATATTCTAGCCAGTGCAATAAGGCAAGTAAAAGAAATAAAAGTGATCCCAACTGAAAGAAGTAATTATAGCTGCCCTTATTAATGTATGACATGATCCTCTATACAGAAAATCTGGTGGAATCCCCCAAAATGATACTGGAACTAATAAATGAGTTTAACAGGTTGCAGTGTACAAAATGAATATATAAGAAACAGGTATATTTCTATATACTATCATCAAAATGGAAATCAAAAAATTTTAAATAGCATTTACAATGTCATCAAAAATATAAAACACTTAGACCATGGCCAGGTTCTCAGCTGGTTGAGCATTATCCCATATACCAAAAGGTTGTGGGTTTGAACCCTGGTCAATGTACATATAAGAAGCGACCAATCAGTGTTTCAGTGTTTCTCTCTTACACAGATGTTTCTCTCTCTCTCCCCATTCCTCTCTCTCTAAAAAAACAAGTATATCAATCCTCACCCAAGGGTGCATATGTGTATGTGTATAAAACTTAGGGATAAAGCTGACAAAAAAAAATGTGAAAGACCTAGACACTGAAATCCATAAAACACTGGAGAAATTAAAGACACAAAATATGGAAGGATCTACTGTGTTCATGGGTCAGAAGCCTTAATATGGGCAAGATGTCAATTTCCCCTAATCAAAATCCCCAGCAGGCTTCGTGTGGTAGAAACTGGTAATATTCTAAAAGACCCATGGAACTCTGAAATAACTAAAATAGTCAAAACAACTTTTAAAAAGAATAAAGCTGTAGTGCTAACAGTACCAGATTTCAAGGCTTATAATAAAGCTTCAATAATCAATGTATATCCTAATGATCTTCTACATGGTGCACAGACAGCTAAGCTGTGCTTGGACAATCGGATATCCATTTAAAAAGTACTAATTTTGATCCATATTTTGAACAATATGTAATATTAACTCAAAATGGATCACAGACCTAAATACAACTCTAAAATCAGAAGGCTTCAAGAGGAAAATACAGGAGAAAACCTTCTTTGACACTGGATTAGGCAATGATGCCTCGGATGGGAAATCAGAAGCATGATCCATAAAGGAATAAATTGACAAATTGGACTCCATAAAAATTGTAAATGTCTACTCTTCAGAGGACGCTTTTGAGAGAATGAAAAGACAAGCACAAACTGAGAGAAAATATGTGTTAGACGTACATTTGGTAAAGGATTTATATTCAAAATATGTAAAGAAGCCTTTAAAGTCAATAATAAGAAAACAACTTAATAAATCAAAAGATACATGGGTAGTCAATGAGCACAAAAAAGGTGCCTGATCTAACTAGTCACCATAGAAATGAAGATTAAAATTATGTGACACCATTACACATTTGTTAGAATGACTAGAGTGAAAATGACTGGTCACACCGAGTCTCAGAATGGATGGGAAAGAACTTGAACTCAAACTCGGCTGCTGGGAATGTAAAACAACGTAACTACTTTGGAAAACACTTTGGCAAGTTTATTATAAAGTTTAACACCCCCTATCGTAGGATCCAACTATTCTATTCCTAGGTATTTGCCCAACAGAAATAAAAATGTTTGTGCCTACAAAGTCTTTTACATGAATGTCCACGGAAGTGTCATTTGTAACAGCCCCAACCTGGAAACTACCCAAATGTCCAACAACGGGTGGATGGTTAAACAGAGGAATAGTCATGCTACGGGCTATTTCTCAGCAAAATAAGTATGAACTCTTGATACACACTGCAATATGGGTGGGTCTCAAAATAACTGTGGTGAGTGAAAGAAGCTGAACAAAACTTAGTACGCATTACATAAAATTCTAGAAAATGCAAACAAATGTATAGCGATGGGAAGCGGATCAGTGGTTGCCAAATGAGGAGTGATTTCAAAGGGACCCAGGGAAATTTGGGGGTTCACAGTTATGTTCATTATTTTGTGTGATGGTTTCCCCAGTGTCTACGTGTATCAAAACTTATCAAATTGTACCTTTTAAATATGTGCAGTTTGTTATATGTCAATTATACTTCAATAGAGCTGGTTTTTAAGGTATTAGAATGATTTTAGAGTCAGAATTCTTAAAATATGCCCATACATACAAAGTGGATTGGTGATTCAGAAGTAGATGAACGAATTTCACAATGTTTTTTATCACAACACATTTGTTCCAGGAAGTGGAGTTTGAAGGCACAGGTATTAAGTAACCAGTCTGCTCACCCTCCTCCCTTTTAAATTGGCTGTTTGGGCTTCTGTGTGTCTATTCATTCACTCATTGAGTAAATAACTACTGAACACTAGCAACCAGCACTCTTCTGACACAGTATTTTTTAAGAAATGAAGTCTGTATTTCATGGAGCTTGCAATCCAATGAAGGAGACAGACAATTAAAGGGCAACACTAAAAGCTATGCTATACCTTTTATTGGAAAATTATTCTGTGCTCCTACTATGTGCCAGAAAACGTCTGGTAAAAGGGAGCAAGTAGCTAGGTCTCCTATCTCCTGGGACTGTAATGCCCAACCTAAGAAATGCACATCTAAGAAGAGATGATAAAAGGTATGTCATGGACTGCCTGTCAGGGAGGCATCGTACACAGAGATCACCCCAGATTCCTAGAATAAATGACGTTGAAACTGTGGTATTGCCCTCTACCCTTGCCACGCTGTTTCGAGTAGCTGGCTTACAGCTCTATTTCCCAAGGTTTGAAGGTTATGTACTAGGATAGGCATTCTGATGGTCCTACGTGATCGACATTATAGTCAGCTTTTCCTGAAGCACTGAAAGAGAACGTACAGATAATGCAGAAAACACCAGGCTAGGTCCCAGCAGGACACGACATAACCCCTGGTAGCCAAACCGTATTTCAACAGTGATTCGGACATATTTTGGCTATTCCTAAATAAGTAGGATTTTGGTTCCCCCCAAAACTTTCTATTCACGTGTCTTTGGGACAGTTCCCCATGTGCTGTTCATAGCCCCGTCACCATAGTAAAGGCCAATCAGCTGGGGCATTAAATACCAAGTAAAGCCAATGTCAACTGAGTAAGAAAGAGTCAGTTCTTCAAATATGGCAAGGATGGAATGTGTGTGCGTGAAAGGTGCTGTGGAGCGGGGATGAGTCCCAGAGGGGCTTCCAGTCCAAATCCCATCACCTTTCGGATGCCAGCGAGAACACATTCAATATCAGATATCAGATTTTCTACACTCAGAGTCATCTCCCTTCTAGTCCTTACTCAGGAAGAAACATGAAGGGTTTTGTTTTGTTTTGTTTTGTTTTAGCACAAACAGTGCATCAATAGTGTTTCATAAGATACAAAAAAGGGTAAAGCAATTTCTTTCTACAGTGTGAAGTGGTCTTACAGGACATCGGCTGTCAGCTGCGTCCTCTGAGACCGAGTCCTCGCTAGAGAAGTCCAGCTAAGCCAGTGACAAGAGCAAATAAATGTTCTTCTCATCACCTGGCCTTCGAGATGAGAGCAATTTCAGTGAGGCCTGAGGAGTCACTAGGGCTTCTTCTCCTGGAAATCTTTTATTCCTTGTCCTTCGACTTCACAACGTACCAAACCAAATTTTCTTATACTTAGCACACCCTGCTAAGTACAAGCCCCCAAAATAGGCAAGCATCAGAAAGTTACAGATTTGAGCTGGAACAAATTCAAAAGCATCTAAGCCAACTTTTTCGTTTTACAGATGAGGAAACAGTAGCCTGGAGAGTCAGAGGTTCTCCAATGCCTTATCTCCATTCATTCAATAAATACCTCCAATATGCTACACCTGTATCATTGAGTCCTCATGGCGTCTGGAGTTGTAGGAGTAACACGAACTTTTCAGATGGGAAAAAAATGGGACTACAAAGTCTTTAACACAGTGTCTAAGGTATTAAATGACATAACTGAACTTCAAACTTGTATCTTAAGACTCCAAGTCCAGTGGTCTCTCCAGCATAATGGTGGCCAATGTCAGAAATGTTATAACTCATAACCTGGGTTTTAAACTTTTTCTATCAGAAAAGTAAGAAGGACTTGACATTACAGCCATTTAAATCATTTTCCACAGCCAATCCTAAGACTTCCTCTGTTTACAAGTGGCCTCTGGCTGGGGTCTTGGCCTATGGGTATGAATGTTCTTGTCATGACTTCAGTGTTGGCTGTGAACCTCTTTAGATGGGCTTACGGTGGCTCTACTCCATTACATGCAAAGCCGGAATAAATGGAGCACAGAGGGTATTCTTGGGGAAAAGATCAAAGTCAAAGGGTGCAGCTGGTTAGAGGCTGTTTCTGGGGAATGGAACATTGCAATTGAGGTCTTGTCAGGTTAACAAATGCATCCAATCCCTATAGGACCAGTCATCTACTGTGAATTCAATGCCTGCAGTGATGTTTCCCAAATGCAGGTCTGGTCACATCTCTCCTCTCTTCTCCTTCACCCTCAGGGTAAAGTCCACACTCATTAACAGGCCTTACGAAGGTCCTTGTGATTGATCCCTGTCTTCCTCCACCCATGTCCTTCCTTG
>PVKM010027758.1:0-18623 GCA_004027735.1 Carollia perspicillata
GCTCTGGACTTTCCTCTGCCTGGAATCCTGTTCTCCCAAGTGCTCACACAGTGCTCCTTACTTCCCTCAGGTACTCACTCAAACGCCTCTTTCTCAGTAAGCCCTTCCCTGGCACTCTGTCTAAAATTACCAACCCTTCCCAATCCCTGTCCCTGCTTCATTTTTCTCCATAACACTTATTATCACTTAATATCCTATGCATTTCCCTTATTTATCTTGTTTATTGTCACACCCCTTGCATTCTGAACACCACTGGGACAGCAATCTCTGTTTTTCTCATTGTTGTACTCCCAGCATATAGAATATTATCTAGCATAAAGCATGGTGTTTGAAAAGCATTTATTACATTAAGGAATAAATGAGTGAAGTTTATTATTGTAACAAACTTCATGAGTAGGCAAAGAAAGACCCATTATCCCCACTTTGTAACTAAGGTAATAGAGGCTAAGGCAGGTTAAACGCTTTGCTGGAATGAGAACTTGGGTCTGCGGATGCTGGTGTTACTGCTTGTTTCATGTCCCAGGGAGAAAGACCTTGTAAGCCATCACATCCAACTCCTCTCTAGGGACATCCTTGGCCATTCCAGTCCCACTGAGTCTCCCAGTCTCGGAACCTAGAACAGTTCATTCATGCATCCATGGAACATTACCAGGACCCTGCTTTATACTGAGAATTTGACATGCATTATATCAGTGACCCCAAAGAGCTGCCCCATTATGTATTTGTAGGAGACTGTTCTGCGTGGCGTGGGCCCAGCTTCCACTCAGAGATGCACAGGACCCACACCCATGGATAGGTTCTCCCATGGGGAATCAGGCCTGTAATGTGCGTAGGCCACTTTGAGACTTGCTTTTGCTAAAACTCCCTCACCCTGAATTGAGACAGCAAGTGCTTACTGCAACTTCCTAAAATCCATACCCAAACTCCCCCGTATGGAGTGTAACCGGTTCAACCACTTTTCCCTTTTCATTTGCAAATATCCCTCTTCTGTGATGTGATTAAGCAGCATCAGCTCCTTTGTTTTCTGTAAAAGGTAACCACCTAAAGCAACCTGTGCATAGTAAATGAGGACCATCATGTAATGTGCCAAGAAACCCAATAAAGGCCTGTCACAGCAAGGGCCACGGCCTTTGCTCCCCTTGAGAGAAAAGCCATGCTGTCCTTTTTCCTCCACCGGACTCAGTAGTCTGTGTGAATGTCTCATTTCATGCATAATGACACGGACACTGTGGGCCGGTGTCCGCATCATGTATTACAACCAGCTTTTAAAAAAATCTTTTAACAAATGAGAACACTGAGGCTTAGAGAAATTAAGGGACTTTATCCAAGGTCATACAGCTACTGACGACAATGCCAGGATTCCATCCCGGGATGTAAACACTTCTGTAAACTGCTTCTTAAACACCACTGCAGCATGGCCTCTGCCCTTGAGGAATCCCCAGCTTAGTTGACTCATTGCCTGAGCACGTTTTGACAGGGAGCATTAGTAATTATTCACGTCTTACTTTGCATCAGCATGATTTGTGTACCTGTGTTTGAACTATTCTACACATTATCTAATTTTCATGTTAAGATTTAGAAATATTGTGAGGGCTTTGTGTTTATTCTTTCAAAAATAATATGCTTTGCATGATTATAAAAACAAAGCATATCCGTTATATAATGATAAAAAGCATACAAAATTATAGGATGAAAATGAAAATTACCTATAGTTCTTCACCTAGCAATAAGCATTGCTTTCAACATTTTGGTGTATTTCATCCTAGTTGATTTGCTCTGTTAGATTTTTCCCTTTACAAAGTGAGAATTATACTGCGTATTCTACTTGCTGTTTTTAATTTCACATATTGTAAATATCTTTATATGATAAATACATATCTCCCTAAAACTTGATTGCTTTTTTTAAATAATAAAAAGTCTGTTTAATAAAGAAATTATATATTTAACAGAAAAATTGTTAAAGCTAAAACTTAAAGGCACATTGAGAATCCTTTTTTAATACAATTTAAAGGGATTAATTTCACATATCAATAAAATAAAATTCAAAAAAAATATTTTGAAGTTTTTCTTTACTGACAATTTTTGGACAGTAAAGTTCATTATAATTTCCCATGGAGAAGCAATGCTAAAATATGAGGTTATATTCCTGTACCAGGATTCGGCATTCAAATAAATCATTGTTCTAGACATCAGTATGTCATAATTGCAAAAAAATACCCTAAAAGTCTAAAAAGTCTTTACTAATTTAAAATACTATTCCCAGTTTCATTAAAAAGGCATAAATACATGGCACATATTAATTACAAAAGGCATTCCATGTGCTATTAAGTGCCCACACAGGAAGAAAATGTAATAGGGACCTGAAACTGAAGTACTCACTATATTTAACATTAAGTAATCTTGTCATCTTAGAATTTAGGGCATTGCTAGAGAAATAGAAGGCACAGATTCTTTAAAAAGTTGTCCAGATATTTAAAAACATTTTCTGATACATTTTCACAGAGGTACTCAGGCACCTTAGAGTTATCCCTTCACAACGTTTTTAAAAGACTGGACACGATATATGTGCCCTTTATTATCCCCTCACTGCTGAGTTCACTGAAAGCTGAAACCGTAAGGGCTGCATCGGACTCTGCCCAGCGATTGTTGGCGTCACTGTTATTAAAGCCCCTTCTCACTCCTGAGAAAACTATAGAGGGAGCTACCTGGTCAGTGACAGGAACGTTAAAAAAACCTTAAAAACATTTGCTTTGTGTTGAGTAGGCCAAAAGGCATGAGGATAAACTGATATTGGTTGTTTACAGAGCAGAAAGCACTATGTAAAGTCCATCTGAGATGCTATTTTTACAGGTGCTTTTTCTATAAACAAATCTGACGCAGCAAGATGAAATAAGTCACACAACTGTTTTCCTTTCACTTTCTCAAGGTAGTTTTCTGGACCTGGTTTCATGTGAGTGCTTGGCCAATGGTGTTAAGTTATCTGGAGGTTTGAGGGACATCCTGTTGATTAACAACTACTAATTAAAGAAAAACCTAATTAAGAGAAGCTGGTCACACACATACCTAGCATCAGGGCTAGAGAAAAGCACTCAACCCTGCACACAGACACCTCAGGATGGGCATTTTACAGGAGCAATAAGCTCCCATAGCCTTCCTAACCAGCGTTGCGCAGCACCTAAGAATACGCGCTCCAGTCCTTATTGAATCAGGACAGTTTAGGAATTTCTGTGGATTCATCCTTGATGGGTGCCAAGGGGAGGGTGCTCTCAGCCTCTGGATGACCCTGTTGCTGTGTCACTGCCCGCCTCGGATGAAGCGCTCCATAGACCACTGTTCCTGCTGCAGCTGCTGCTGCTGATTGTGGCTTTGGGTGGCCTTCACCAACAGGCTCTGCTGGGTCTGCTGCACTAACTCTTTGTGTGACCACTGGTTCTCTGCACAGTGGCGGTGGCACAACTGAGAAGCATGCCTCTCTGCTGCTGCCTCCCAGGCCTGGGCCTTCCTCTCCAGCTCCCCACTTTCTCTCCTTCCCAGCATGCTCCCAGGGGCCTCACTTGGTTGCTTCTGCAGGAATGGTTTTTCCTGGAGGTACTGGGAGTGGGCCTTTTCAGCTGCCTCAGGTGGGCTTCCTTTAGCTCCTCCTGTAATGTCTGCAGTTCTCTGTACGTTTCTCCCTCACTGCCTGCCACTGCTGCTTCAAATTGGATTCCAGCTTTTCCTTCACCAAGAGATGTATCTCAAACTCCAAAGTTCTTTGGCATGTTAGGAGGCTAATTCTCATCTCATTCACAGGATCTTACCACTTTCTTGTGCATAGCTCTATTGATTTTCAGTTTCCCCTCAATACTCCTGAATTTTGTTGGTCAGCTTTCCCAGCATGGATTTAGTGGCAGCTTGGACAAGGCACTGCTCATTGGCGAGCAGCTTAGTTTCCTTCGTGAGCACTTTTGCTGGAGTTGAACTTCTTTTATTTGCTAGTCAAGCTTCATCACCTCCACTGTCTTTTATATAAGCTCTGTGTGGCCTTTGTTGGCCTCTCTGGTTTCCAAAAATTAATAATAAAAGGAAAATATAATGTAGGAAAAACACTGGAGGCCTTGGAAAGTGTTCCCAGTGTCCGGCCTCCGTTCCACAGGTCATTGTGAGTGACAGAGGATGTATGACCAGGAGGTGGGGTCGGGGCCTGCCAGGTGAGCAGGCAGTGCCCCCTTGCCACAGGTGCTCTTCACTTCTGGGGGTCTGAGCTCAGCAGGAGGCCGGACCGTCCTGTACTGATGCAAATCACAGCTCAGCCTGGTCCTGACCAGGGCAGCCTTGAGCAGTACCCCGATGCCCACCTGCTGGCCAAATCCCAGAGGAGCACTGTGGTCCTGGATGGTGCTCTGGTCCTCAGCAGCGCCACTGTCCTGGAATGGACAGCTGTGGCACTCTGGTCCCTGGCATCCCTGGTCCACACTCTGGGAGTAGAAAAAGTGAATGACAGGGCCTTTTCCTGCAGCAGGAGCCTGGCCCTGGGGCTCTTAACGTCATCCGACTCCTCTGGGAACCTCAGTCCCCACGTTGCCAGGCCTGTCTCCACCACATTGAGCTCACTCTCCTCTGGACACCGGCAGCCCTGCTTCCAGCCAGGCCAGCATCCCATCATCATCTGAGGTTGACTCCTGGGCCAGGTGGGCACAAGAAGATGCTCGGGCATCCCTTTACTCTCATCTACAGCCTGTTAGAACTGATTGAAGCCTATTCTCTCTTTCACCACACTGAACGTGGAATGTGGAATGCGGGTCTCTCCCTAGCCACTACTCCAGGGTGACCAGGCAGAGGGGGTGGAGCCAACTGAGTTCTTGTAGGGGACTTTGGCCCCAGTGTGTCCATTGGTGTTGGGAACGTTTTTCTTGAAACAAAAATATTCTGAAGTTTCAATGATGGGTTTGGCTGCTGTTATATTCTGCTCCCATAGCTGGACCTTGAGGTCCAAGTTCATCTCCAGCTCAAGGAGATCCTTTGGCCTAGGAGATGAACTTGTCTGGCTTCTCACCACTGGTCTTCATGATTTTCCTGCTCCAGCTGAATATAGCCTTCTCCTTGGGGACCACCTGCCTGGAAAGAGGCCCTAAAGCTTGATATTAATTGTTGCATTGCGTTCCATAATTCAGAAGTACCAAAATTTAGGGAATGGTTTCTCTATTATCTAAAAATACATTGCTTTCAATTTTCTTATACTTTGAAACTTCCTTCTCCTCTTCCAAGCAGAGCGACTTGCTCACTAGAGAAACAGGTTTGGAAATTTAATTCTGTGTCATCTTCTTGGAAGACATTGGGGAAGCAGACAGGTGTTGTCTGACTGTGATGATGTAAGTCAGTGCTCCTTGGAGGTCGAGAGTTTGGTTGGATCTTTTATGATCCTTTCTGACCGTAAACTTTCGATGAACAGGTTACAATTATGTGTTTTATGCAAAGAAACAGACACTTAAGCTCATCTCTCATTAGTATAATTAAGCACTCCTATATTTGTTGAACTAACAATGCAAGCCACGGTTGGGTGGTGAGAGAATTTCAGAATGGTGGGGAGCACCATTTTTGGCCCATTCTCTCAACACTGCAGACACAAGCCCATGATGCCCTGATCGAGTTCTTTGTGTCTCCTTTTCTCTTTCCAAACTATCCTGTCTGTGGTTCATTGCAAATTCTTCTATTTAAAAAAATTATGTTTTCAAAATGAGTGAGAAGAGGCTGAGTTGAAAGTATTTTAAGAGACATAAAACAGACCAACTGAAATAAAGACTAAAATGGATTCTAAAACAATGTAGGAGAAGATACTAAATGGCACCAGTGATCAAAGATGGCGGGATTACTGTAACCAAATAAAAATGTGTCTCACACTGCCCTCTATGAACTGCCGCCCAGCAAGTTCAGAACTAAACCTGTGTTTAATTACAGTAACCACTTAATCCTAGACAAATCCACCTCCCTTTTTGTATGAAAAAAAATTTCAGCTACTAAGTTCCAAAAGCCATACATATCATGAATACATATAAAAGGTTTATCAGGTTACAAAATGGGTATTACCTTCTACTGAGATTTTACAGAGGACATAAAAATAACTTAAAATAATCTTTTATCATCTTAACCCTCCACAAAACCCAAGGAAGGCCCCTGAAATTGTGCCTCAGCGGAGGGAATGGCAGGAGTGCAGCTGGGTGTGTGGAGCTGAGTGAGGTGGGAGGCACAGAGGACGAGTGCAGACCTGTGCCTCTCTCAAGCTGAGACGCTGCGCTGCTCACTGTTACTAATCTGGGCCTTGTGCAGCTGTTGCAGCAAATCAGTCGAAGTCTGAGTGTTCACTGACTGACTGCGGGGCCTATTTTATTTACTATCAAAGGGAAGCTGTCCATGTGCTCTAGATATCAGATACGCCGAAGCAAGTTGGCATTCTATGGATCCAGATGTACGACTTTCCGTTTTATCAACGTGGAAGGCCATTACAGCTTGATGAAATAAGACAGCTTGAACTAAGACTCATTGTGTGACTTTGAGAGGAGTCACTTAACACTTCTAAGCTTCATTTGCTCATCTTATAAAAGCAGAGGCTGTCATCACTCCAATGGACACCATTTACAACTTCCTTCTCGTTAGTCACCTTCCAGTTGGGTGGCCACATGGCACAGTTCTGACCAGTAAGCCACAGACACGAGTCTATGCTCTTGGAGAGATCTCATTTCCTGACATGGGCACTAACTCTCCCCTTCATTTTATTTTCTTCCATTTTAGAATGCAGATATGATGGCTGAAGTAGCAGCCATTCTGCTACCCTGAGGGAGAAGCTAAGAGAACAATAGATATTACAGCCCTCATAGCACTAAACCATTGATTCAGCATTAGCAACTGCCTGCCTCGAGACTTCTTGTCGTGTGAAAAAATTTTCTGTTTATTTCATTCTCATCGGATTTCCCGCTGCTTGCAGTCAGAAGCATTACGGATACAGTGTGTCACTGAGTGGGCAGGATTACATGAACGATCACACATGGCTGGGCACATTATAAACATTAAATACAGCATGTGGTGCCCACAGTGGCGAGCAGTGGGAATGCCTGGAAACCCACCCCCATTTGTATTTGACGGAGTTCTGAGTCTGTGCTTAGGAAAGTACTCACTGGAGACCTGGGAGCTGGATATAATGAGAAAGAGGAGAGACACAGGGATTGTCAAGCAGCTGCCTTTTCTATTGGAAAAAAATCGGATTTTGAGAAAACTGAGTGAGCTGCAGAATATCCTTCAGGAGACCTTGATAAATTGGCCCGCTGGGTGAAGTTGTTGCCCATTTGGAAGTTGGAACACTTCTTTCAAAAATACAGTTTTTGTTTTAGTATAGTTTATGTTAAACTTCTTTTTCAAGAAAAAATGAGGTTTGCTTGTATTCCTTTTGTTTTGCCACTTGGCACTTAGAAATTATTTTATAATATTTACAGGTTCTTAAATTGAAAAGGATTTTAATATTATTATAACAGCTTTCATTTACTAAGCACTTAGTGCATGCTAGGAATCATTCTGAGTGTTTTATATATTTTATCTTGCTATTTAGGAATGGAAAGAATGAACTATTGATACACTCAACAACATGAATAAATGTGAAGATTGTGCTGAGTAAAAGAAGCCCCACAAAACAAGTACACATTGAATGATTCCATTATGTAAAATTCTAGAAAAAGCAACCTCACATATTGTGACAGAAACAGATGGGTGGTTGCCCAGGCACTGGGATGGGAGGGTGGCAGTTGCGTGAGAGGGAGGGATTACCAAGGGACATAGGAACTTTCTTTCCTTTTTTTTTTAAAAGATTTTATTTAATTTTAGAGAGGGGAAGGGAGAGAGAAAGAGAGGGAGAGAAACATCAATGTGTGGTTGCCCCCCTACTGGGGACCTGGCCTGCAACCCAGACATATGCCCTAGACTGGGAATCGAACCAGCAGCCTTTTGGTTCGCAGGCTTGTGTTCAATCCACTGAGCTATGCCAGCCAGGGAAGACATAGGAACTTTCAAAGGTGATGGATATGTTCCTTTTCCAAGTGCAGTGATGGTTTCATGAGCATATTTTTCAAAACTTACTGAATTGTATACTTTAATATGTGTCATGTACTACATGTCAGTTAAAACTAAAAAATGGTTTTTAAAGGGAAAATGCTGGAAAATTATCATGCTTTTTATTAGGAAAATGAATAAATAAGCTGGATTTATTTACACAATGGAATTCTATGCAGTAGTGAAAATCAGTGAAATAGACCTCCATGTATCTAAACAGACAATAGTGTAAAAAGTAAACTGCCAAGGGAGGTTCCAGTATGTTATATATTTAACATTGAAATGTATACAACATGGTGGATGTTTATGGGTGCACATATGTATCAAAAGCGTAAGTTTGGAGTGATGCACATTAACTTTAGTAACCCAATCAATGAGGGACACGAAGGAGGAAAGGATGGGGGTGGTGTGTCGGTTGTATCTACGATGGTAAGATGCACAGAAAAATGATAAAATGCTAACATCTGTGAAATCTAGGTAGTGGGTACATGGCCATCTGTTATATTATTTTCTATATATTTCTGCACGATTGAAATATTTTGTAATTTTTTTCAAAGTCCATCCCATATTCAACAACCAGTTTCCTTTGCCAGAGGCAATTCTTAGTTTCGTGTGTGTGTGTGTGTGTACACACACATGCCTAGATGTATGAGAACATTTACGTGTAAATTTTCATATATCTCTCTTTAAACAGAATTTGGAGCATGCTGTGTATACTGTTTTGCATCTTTCTTTTCTCAACAAAGCTTGGAAATAGTTGCAACTCAATCCATACAGAATTTCCTTGTTCTTTGAAATAACATTTAGCATTCCGTCGTATGGACAATCAGGCTATTTTGCCACTAGCCACACCTTTTGCACATCTGTACAGACTATACCACATGGTCTCACGCCCAGGCTTTTCTCAGTTACACAGGGCTTCAGTACAACAGCCACGGGGACACTGGCCTGCAAAAAGGCATGGGCTGCTGCGGGTGGTGGGGCAGTGTGCCTCTGGTCTAAAGCAGTAGCTACCTTTTAAGTCCCTGTATTTCCTTTCGTAAGTTTCCTGTTTCCTCTTGCACATCTACTGGGTTTCTGGCTCCTGCATTTCTAACTGCTAACAGCATATTAATACTTCCTCCATTTTAGGAGCCATTTTGTTGCTTCTTTATAAATTGTTTTAGGTTAAGAAGTCAAATAATCAAAGTTGTTTGGATTGAGACTAAGGAAAGAGGGAGGCAGTCCCAGGGAAGGGAGATCAGCATTTTTCAGGGTCGGGGGTGTGAGCTTTGCTGCATGGACTTTGCTGCCTACGTACGGGCTGCTCTGGGGCTTGGGGTTTCTCTCAGGTCCTAGTCATTCCTGGAGAGCCGAGGTGACAGGGCAGGTGCTTCATCCACCACCTCATGTAAAAGGAGGGATGAGGACAGAGGCCACCAGAGAGTGAACAGAGGACAATGTGTTGCATTTGGTGTATTCCAGCAGCAGTGAAGCCAGTGTTCAGCCTGGCTCTACTGGACAGCCTGCTGTGACTTTTAAAATAATTCTCTGCATTCCCACAGAACGGAAGAAGCAGGTCTCCCAGGCAAGGGACCCAGAGTAAGGAGCAAGGGGTCTGGACAGTGCAAGAAGCTCAGCTCCTCTTTCCTGACTATAAATATTTACTCTTTATTTAAGGTGTTTTTTACATTATAAAATTATAACAGGATTCTAGAAAATTTATCTGGAAGACTCCAGTAGTCCTACTAAGAATGATAGTAATAATATCAAATATTTATTGCACTTTCCAAAGTATTTTCTACTAGGGATACAGTACAGCCTAGTGGTTAGAGCACAAACACAGAGATCTGACTGCCTGGGTTTAAACCCTGGCTCACCACCTACTGTGTGGCTCAGGGTAACTTGTTTAACTTCTCTGTGCCTTGGTTTTCTCATGTGTAACACAAGGATATGAATACCTCACAGGGCTGTATAAGATTAAATGGTTTGTAAATGTGTAAAAGCCTATCTTAAGATTATGCCTAACACACACCTGACGGATGTTTGATAAATTAGTTATCATCATTATCATCATCATCATCAGTGTAGTTGTAAGTAATAGCAAGAATTGGTACAAAGGGACAGAGCTGGTCATCTGATCAGTCATTGGATTTAAGCCCTGCAATGAGTGTAGAGGTGTATCTTTCCAGGAACAAGAAAGAGAAACTATGTTAGGTGGACCAAACAGTATTAAGATGCAAACCAGACTCACTGGCCGCGCATCCTGGCCAGCCAGGCGATCCTGCCACGAGGAGGTCCAGACCTCCCCAAAGTGCCATCTCAAATGGCACACGCAGTGGGCACCATGGTTTTCAGGTTTCACAGACTTGCTGGGGGTGAAGCTACTTAGCAAGGGAAGACCTGAGAGTGTTTATGGAAAAGAAGTTCCCTGGATTTTTGGAAAGTCAAAAAGCCTCTGTGGCTGTGGACAAAATAATAAATTTACCTGGACTAGTGCTGAGACGGCAGAGTGGGCTTCTGGAGCTTCCACGCACTGGTTCACTAGCTGCGGGGCTCCCCGTCACAGGCAGTGACTGCCGTGACTCTTTTGTAGTGCACGTGAGGCAGAAGGGAAGAAGAGGGCAGCACTGAGCAGTTACTTCCGCCCCGGTAAGAGTGCTCCCCAGTGGTCCCAGTGGTCACTTAAGGAATCTCTGCCTCGAAGCTTTGTCCGCAGGAGGATTTCATGAGCCGACTGGGACCTTAGAAAATGTTCAAAGGAAATCCCCCCATTTGACAAGAGGAAAAAGTCAAAGTCAGATAAACTTTTGATTTTTATATTGCTTGCATTCTCTTGCTCTCAATAAACAAATTCCCTCTTTTAATTCAAGGGAACAACAACAACAACAAAAAGACGTGAACCAGCCAGGCATGGGAAGTCTGCTCGCGACCACGGCTGGGCGCTGATGTGGTGTCGGCCGAGACAGGTTGTGGCCCTGTGCGGCACGCCGGCAGCTGCACTCTCCGGGGTGCAGAGGAAGCTAGTGGTCCTTGGGGCTGTTAAGACTGAGGGACCATTTTGCAATGGTTAGACATAGCCATTATTTTAAAAATTAGGTAAGTTTCCAATTAAGTAAATTATATTAAAACAAAGATAATAAATATTCGAAATTCATCAGATCCAAATAATTTTGCTACACTTTGCCATTATCTGTGCTCTTGATGTTATTTTGGTCAATTTTATCTGTAACACAGAAGTACTGCAGATGGCGTGCTGCTGTGCGTCACTTCTCCACTGGAAACGTCATCGCGGGAGCATTTACACCAAGGAAACAGGCAAGCATGCAGACCAGGGCTTGATTTGTTTTGTTGATTGTATTTAGCAGAAAGTGGAAGAAAATGTTCATGCAATTTAAACTTAAAAATGTATTTGCTTATAGCTGTTTACATTGTGAACAGCAAAAAAAAAAAAAAAAAAAAAATTGCAGAAGTATTCTTTCAGTAGCCAAACAGAAGATGCTCTCACCCTGGATAAACTAGTGAAGTTTCAACATAAGCTTTCATCATTTCGATTTGCCTTACTTGTTATCATTCATGTGGGAACCACAGAATGTTACACCCTAACCCCTGGGTTAGGGCTGAGGGTGTAAAACGTTTACTACCCCAGCAGTGGATAAAGCCCATGGAGAGGTCTCTCTGTCACTGAGGGCAGAGAGGGGACAACTCAAACTCCCACCAATAAGCAGCAGCCACTCAGCTGCTGTGACACGTAGAGAACAGACACAGCACCACCCCTACCAGGGGTGACCACCCCTATGCAAGGCTGGCTGGACCCTCACCCTGGAAGAGGTGGCAAATGGTGCAGAAAGAAGGCAGGAAGTGAGCTGGTATCTCTCGCGGGCTTGGGGAGAGCAGAGCACTGGCAACACTGGGATTGCCTCTGGGGTTGACACTGGACACGGGCCACAGAAGGACCAGATAAGTAAAAATGGTCCAGGCTGAGCAGGTGGGGTTCAAAGTGAAGCCTGTTTTGCAAGTCTGCCAGCCTAAGGCCTGATGATGCCATGTCATTTTTCATGTTATAAGCTATGGCTTATATTAAGATGATTTACAAATCTGCAAGCAGCACGCACACTGAATTCCTCATTTTCAGTGGATTTTACATTCTAGTGGTGGGGCTGGGATAGAAGGAGTGAGGCAAACCTGTGACCATGCAAGGCGTAAGAGCAGGGTTTGTCCCTCACCCTGCCACTTCCTCCTCTTACGGGGAGGCTGGCGTGGGTGGTTCTTCAAAAGGAAGCTGTTTCTAGGGTTAGTGTGTTGAACGTTTCTATAAAACAGGAGACCCTACTGTGACTGAGGGCCAAGGAGAAAGTGACTCCAGTGAGGGGAAATGCCTGTACTAACCTGCTGAGCCTGAAGTCGTGCCCTGGAGGGCCCTGGGCCCCTAGGAAGGCCAGTGTGTAACCTTCCAGTGAAAAGTAGGTTCAGTGTCGGCAGAAGACTGAAGTGCCATGCCAGCCTTGCTGCTTGGTGGTGACCTTGGGAGATCATGTATTTTTACCTGTGCCTCAGTTTCCCCATCTATAAAATGTGAGGGATGAATAAAATTATCTTAATAGACACATCAGGTGACAGAAGTCCATGCAAATTTCTCAAAGGGTTTTCAGGTTGTTGTTGTCGTTTTTTGTCACCAAGGTGCTGAACTGCTCTATGCTGAACTCCTGCCCTGGAGGAATTTAGCGAGTTAGGGAAGAGTGTGGGGAGAAAGGACAGGTGCGGGGAGGCCATGCTAAGGTGTGCAGAAGAAGTGGGACAGAGGTGTTATGGGAGAGAAAGGAGGGAAGAGGAGAGAAGGGTATTGTGGGAAGAAATGCACCGTCTAGCCAAGCAGGTGCCTGCCGCTTTGCTCCAGCTCTGTGTCAGGTGACAGAGCCACTCAGGCCCCCCTGCCCCCCGCCATGCCCTCTGGACCCCTTACCCTGCAGCATTGCTGATGTGGTGTAGTAGTTGAATGGTACGTTTTTCACCAGGTAGCCCTCTGCATCAAGGCTGGCTAGCTTGGCTCCCACCAGCACCGACTTGCCTGTGCCCGCGGTCCCCACCAACATGAGTGGTCGACGCTGCTCCATGAGCCGCTCCATGAAGTAGCACACTCGGATGGTCTCACTTGTGTGCACCAGACAAGCCTGGAACAAGAACACAATGAGTGTGCCAGGGGCTTGTGGAAGAAACAGGTGTGGTGCAGAATGTTCTGGAGCATTTGAGAAGAGGGAATTCTGCTGTCATGGTGAATGTTGCTATTGTGGGCAGGAGGGTCTTCCCTAACATCCATAGTCAGACCATTCTACCAGCCCATTCTCTGAGTAGAGAGCACCTCCCCCCTCCTCTATCAGCTCTGTCTGCCTCCCTGGGGCCTCTCTATCATATTCAGAACACTCTGCCCCTGCCATCTCCCCCAGCCTCCCTCTGGGTTGCCAGTGGGTCTGGTAATTAAGTATCTGGCCTTTGCAGGGGAACTTGTGACTTCATGCACCTACGGTTTCCTCTGGAATTGCTAGTAGCTGGAGCTGACCAGTTCCCAACAAGGTCAAAACTCTTGTGTAATGAGAAGGGTCTGGAGTCACTACAGACCCTTGGGGTGACTGCACTTCCTTGGTCACTGAGCCACACTCACCTGCAGAGGCATCTCAGGGTCAAATTCAAACTGGGGGATGAGTTTGGACCATGGCTCAAATTTCTTAGTCTCTGGGTCTATGTAATAGTCGAAGATGGTTCCCTGGGAAGGAAACTTGACCGTCTTGAACTTGGCCAGCCACCATTTGCTGAACTCTGCCCGGTGGTCCACAAGCTGCCAAAACAAAGCAGGGGGATATCAAGGCTCTCAGAGGCTGAGAAGCCTGGACAGGCTGTCCTGATGTCAGACAAAAGGTCAGGGCAGGAGACACAGTGCTCCTGCTTGTGTGGGTTTGCTGGAGAAACCAGCTCTTCAAGGACAGATGCTCTCTGTGGGGGACCAGCCCCAGGCCAGGTGCAGCTAGCAGAGCCTCCCTTGAACGTGTGTGAATGCCCCTCTGACTATGGCACTGGCTCATTGTAGGGCCGTCACAGGTGGAGGGGAAGGAAGGGAAGTACAAGAACACAGAGGAGAGAATACAGGACCACAGATGGGCCACTGTGGCCAAGAACTCCCGCAGAGACAGACTGACTCCTGCAAGTGAGCATGCTTAGGGTGGCAGTCTGCGATGGAATGAATGAGGTGGTGTGACCGGAACACCTGGGAGCACAGTGGGCAGGGGAGGGGTTGAGTGAGAAGACTCAGAGGGGAGTCAGGTACATAATAACCACAGGGAAGTTCCTGCTTTCTGTGCTTCAGTTTCCTCATCTGTGAAAGGAGGATCCTAGAAAAGAAAATCCTAAGGTACCTTCTGAAATTTTAAAATCAGGGAGCAGCAGAGAGAAAGCTGTAAGTGGCCTTCTGGGTAGGCCCTTTTCTCCTATAATGGGACCCTGCAAAGACAAGGTTTCCTTTGTTGAATCATCCCACAGCCTTTGCTCCATTTAACAAGTGGGCATCTCCTCACCAGTGACCTGAGTGAAGAGGCCCCTTCACTTCCCAAATCCCCATCTCCTTCCAACTTTGAAAATTCTCTGGTCCCCTGCCTGCCCTTTGGACTCGAAGAAACCGAGGCTGTACTGTCATCATGGAGCGGAGTTTTGAACAAAACATCACCTCACTTAATCTTCAAAATGCTCTAGCTTATCCTGGCTGGTGAAAATCATTCCTGGTTTATACCTGAAAAGACAAAAGCTCAAAAGGTTATACAGAAGCTCTAGAAGCATATGGCAGAAGCAGGAGTTCAACACAGGATTTTAGTCTCCCAATCCAGTGCTCTTGGAGACATTGTTTCTTCTGAGAGATCATTTCCTGCAATTTCTGTAAAGTATTTACTCAGCACTCCCTCCTGCCCCCCCCCACTCCATTATTATTGGGCTTTCTGCTCTGTATGGGCTGCATTGTGTGTTTCTGCTTTGCTTTTTAAATGTAATCCCCATTGGTGTTTGTGATGTCAATATCTTGGCCAACTTCTTACTTTTCCATTTGGAGCCTAGTTTTTGTCGTTGGGCGTGGATGCAGGGGTAAGGGTTTGGGTGTTCCCTGCTGCTAAAAGCTTTTTCCCTTGTCTTTTCCCCATGTGCCAGCAGGGCTGCCTATGGCTCCCAGAGCCCCGGAGCCTGAGTGCCTGGAGGGAGGCTTTCTCCTGGGCTTTTAAAGAACTAAGTAGATTTAAATTTTTCCATACAGAGAAAGAAAAAATTGACTGGTATCTTTCTCTTGCTGTCCCACTGCTTCTCTGCACCAGCATGGGAGAGAAGCCCAGCAGCGGCTGCTGCCTGATAGTTCAGCAGCCACAGGACAGGCACAGCATCTGCTGGAAAGCAGCAACCTGTGCATTCTGGTGAGGTCTCATCTGTCCTGCTGGGCCCACTGCATCCTTGCCGCAAAGGGGAAATGTCAAGATGTCAAAGATCCAAGGACTGTGGATCAGACAGGATAAAATTCTCCCCATCAAACTCCCAGTCTAGGCATCCTCCTGCTCTTGGAGATCTCCCCTTTCCTATCCGCATCAAGCTGTGGACAGGAAGAGGGAGAAAAGCACAGTGTCCATAGCTTGTGAGAATTGCTTTCTGAATTTTGAGCACTAAGGAACATGTCAGGAGGTGATGAGAGGTAGGGTGGATGTTACAACCAGAGCCTGTGAAAATAGAAAGTAAATTAATTCTTTATTCTTCCAGGTCACCTCCACTTTGCATTCTTAGAACATGGCTCTGCCCTGGGAGATTGAGACTTTTTACCCATAATCAACCTGGATCAGAAAGAGTAAATCATAACACTGCAGCATCCGTAGCTTGGTTTAATGACCTGTTGTGAGAGAGGCACTAGACACTTACAATGAAACTGAATAGTTATATTCAGTTTATATCTATATTATTATTAATATAGAATATTAATAATAAGCACACCTGCAGACCAACTCCATTCTAAGTGCTTTGCCCATATTTATGTTGGCAATTAATACTTAACTCTCACAACCATCCTCACTATTGCCACACTCACCTCCTTTGTACACATGGGAAGAATAAGATAGGGAGAGGTGAGCTACTTGCCAGTGTCCCCTGGATAAGTGGCAGAGTTCCAGTTCAAATTTTGAGTCTGTGTTCTTAACCTTCAATGACATTCCAGACAGCTGGAGGCAGTTGTAAAAGACTGATCTGCATAATTTTTAACATGATGTTTCTAGATAAGCTACCTTTTATTTGGAAGAAACTGAGTAAAGAGCAAGGCTGGAAATGCAGCAAGTTTTAGGGACTAGGATGCCAAGGTACTCGGAGCCAACATTCCTCCCAATACAGAGTGTGAAGCTATAGTGGCCAATACCGTGTGCTAGATGCTGCCCTGGTTCAGTCCAGCCTTCTAGGAACAGCTCTGCCTTTCAGGGTATGGGGACAGAGTGGCTAAGCTGGCCTGGTAAAGAAGACTGGTACATGCTTGTTCTAGATGATATTAAGAAGACTAAAGAATTCTTCCTATTGGAGCTTCTACAGCACAATACCATTTTGCCTATAAAGCACACTGTGAAAAGGACTGTACTTATACCTGCAGTTGTTGAAACTCAAACACTGCTGCTCTCCATGCAGTTGGGAACATGGCCACTGACTTGAAAGGCAACAGCTCCACATGCATTCCAGTCTTATGTCTCACATCACAGGGCCCTTCTGTGGGAACTGATGTCTCTACCAGAGCAATGGGTAGATAACTACAGTTTGAGGCTTTCACGTTAATTCTGGCATTTAGCTGTCCTCTAACTTCTTTGCTGAAAGAACACTTTTTGCCACTATGGACTTGAACGTTGAGCGTTAACCTCAACACATCCTCTTACCTGATCTTGGATCATCGCTCCACCAAAAGTCCAGATGGCAGCAAACACAAAATAAAGCTCATAGGTTTCCTTGGGGCAGTCTGCAGGGATGTTCTCCTTGGTCAGGAGACATTCGAGAAGGTGGCACAGAGTCTGAACCATGCTCTGCTCTGGGACTGGAATTATCCTCTTAAATCTGCAGAGACACCAGATATATAATGAAACACTGGGGTTTCCATCCTAGAGGCACTGCTGGATAGCTGGGGACCCCATCTGGGTTTGATGCTCTCAGGATCTGTCAACTTATTTGGGAATCCAGAGACAGTGGTGCTACTTAAACCTTTATTGTCATCAGCTGTTATGGGTCAGTGCCCTGTGGAAAGATGTAAGGGCCTAAAGTGCTCCTGGGAGGCTTCCGTTCCTGCAATACCTTCCCCTTCCCTCTTCCTTTTTCTGAACATCGACTATCCCCTCTTACTCCTTGGGAATGTAGGCAGCTGCAACCAAAGGACTAAATATCTCAGTAGCTTCCCCCCTTTCACAGTTTCTCCAGTCGTCAAAGCAGCAAAGTCGAGGTGGGTATAACTGTGAGGTTCCACATCTTCAGCTCAGAGGAGTTCCGTCAGTTACATACATTGGGAACATTTTCTCTGGGGCCCAAGTCTTAACTGCCAGGCAAAGTGGGCCAGGGCCCATGGCTATTTTATACAGTCATGATTGACTGGTTAGAGTGCCTCTTCCAAGTGTCCCTCTGTGACTTTGTCCGGGCCTGGCTTTGTACTTTTAATCTTGGCTTCAGAGGTCTTGAATGAAAAGCAGCTCTCAAGAGTTGCACAAAGGTGCATCTATGTCCAAGGGAGCAGGAGCACATGCGTGCACACACACACACATCCATACACCGACGCTAATCCCACCTCATGTCACACAGAGTGCACCAAGTACCCACACCCTAGACTCTTCCCATGTGCCTGCCCACCTGGCCACACCCAGGGCCACCCAGACACAGGGTTCACTGTGATAAGATGAGCAATGCCATCAACTGACACCTTAGAAGTCATTTCCTGGGTCCCAGAGTTTCACAGCCTTCCATTCTTTCAGTGTTTCATGTTTATGCTGGTTTTTCATTTGGTTACAACCTTCACAACAATGCTACAAAGTGGTCTAATAGTATAGGCCAGCAGCTTTTAACCAGTGTGCCACACAAGAATTTTTAAAACATGCAATACCTGGCTATTTAGTCAAGGGACACTGACCTCTTTTTTGTTAGATTGTCAAGTAAAAAAATGAAAACAGCCACACAACAATAGCTGTCTGGTGTGAATAAATCAAAATTATACCTATACTTTGGTCAGATCAGCAAAAAACGTATTTTTGGTATGCTGCAGAATTTTAGTAGTTAGTTTATGTGTGCTGTGAGATGAAAAGGGTCGAAAATGACCAGTCTAGGCATTACTTTCAGTAGTAATGAGAGAACTGAGTACGCAATAGGCTTTTCTTCATTTCTTTGACACATATTTTTAACAGAATGTCAGAATGGAGCCATCTCAGGCTCTGTTTGGGTGAGGCACCAAGACAATACCAGGCCAACTACTCTCATGTTTCAAACTGAGATTCCAGACAACCCATTTGCAGCCCTGCCTCTCATCTTCTCAAGGGTAGTGAGGA
>PVKM010027759.1:0-18630 GCA_004027735.1 Carollia perspicillata
GAATGGAGAGGCCACAGAGCCAGAAAGCAGAGAGGTGGATGCCAGGGGCTACAGGCAGAGTGAGGGGGAGAGGGACTCTTCAGTGGGCACAGGGCTTCCTTCCGAGGCGATCATGGTGTCTCAGAACTAGATAAATTATAGTCACACAACACAGTGAATTCACTAAAGGCCATTAAACTGTAGATTTAAAACGGTTCATGAGCCCTGGCTGGTGTAGCTCAGTGGATTGAGCACGGGCCTGTGAAGCAAAGGGTCGCCAGTTCGATTCCCAGTCAGGGCACATGCCTGGGTTGCAGGCCAGGTCCCCAGTGGAGGGCACATGAGGGCAACCACACACTGATGTTTCTCTCCCTCTCTTTCTCCTTCCCATCCCCTCTCTCTGAAAATAAATAAATATTTTTTTAATGGTTCACGGTTAGCTTTATGTTACGTAAATTTCACCTAAATTTTTTTAATGAACTTGAAAAAGTAAAGAATCATTTACGGGTTTACCAGCAGCGGATGACAAGACTGTGAGTCACGGAAGCAGCACTGGAGACCCACATTCTAATTGAAACAATGAAATCCTGTCTTCCAGTTCAGAGCTGTCACCTCGTGAGGGGACAGACACTGAGAAGCTGAAGAAGAACTGCCGGACCTCCAGGACTCAGGCTACGAATCTGGGGAAGGGAGGCAAACCTACTTCATGCTCCTCCCCATTCTCTACCAGCAGATTGTTGAAGTTCCTGAACTGAGACATCTGTGGACACACCAGCTGACAGCAGCAGCAGACACAGTCTTTCAAATGCGCACAAACCCTTTAGAGCAAGAGACCACCTCCCGGGCTGTAAAGCACGTCTTGGTGAATTTTAAAGGATGCAAGTCATATAGAGCACCCTATCGGACCAAAACAAAATAAAAAGTCAGTACCAGAGAGCTCTCTGAAAACTTCCCAAATACGGGGAACAGCCAAGCAGCTCGGAACCTGGCTCCGGCACTTCATGGGGTGCTTGACACAGGGCAGTAGCACGGGGAGGGGGCAGCCGGAGGCCAGTGGGCAGCGAGAAGCATCCAGATGGAGGAAAGCACACCGTCCTCTCTGCAGGTAACATCACCACGCATGTAGAGAATCCCAAGAACTCTGTAACAAAGCTGCTAAAAGTAGTACATTTAGGAAGGTCACAGGAGCCAAGATCAATGTACAAAACTCAAACACATTTCTATATACTAGCAAAAAACAACTGGAATTTTAAAAATGTACAATAGCAATTTAAAAGTATGAAACGCTTCGGGATTAAGCCTCACAACAAAAAACAGGAGACCTAAACAGTGAAAAGAAAAATACTCACTTTTCAGCGAGAAATTATAGGGAACCTAAACAAACAGAGAGATACCATTTTCAGAAGCCAGAAAATTTAAATATTACCATGTCAAGTTTTCTACAATTTGATCCACGTACTCAACACAATTCCAATCAAAATCCCAAGCAGGTTTTCTTTCTGTAGAAACTGATAAATTCTAAACTTCATGTGGAAACGCAAACAATATAAAATAGCCAAAACACCTGAAAATGAACAACAGCGTGAACATTACTTAGTTTCAAGACTTATTACAAAGCAACAATAATTAAGACAGTGTGGTACTAGCCTAAAACCAGACAAACTGAGTAACAAAAATAAGCCCATACACATACAGGTAATCAATTTTGGACAAAAGCACAAAAGCAATTCATTGGACGAAGGGTGGCATTTTAGAAGCTGCTAGAATGTATGCACAAACAGAACTAAAAGAAACTCTGATCAATACCTCCAACTGTACATCAAAATCAACCAAAATGGATCACAGACCCAAATATGAAATCTAAAACAATAAAACTTCCAAAAGAAAACTTTGTGACTCTCAGAAAGAAAATGGTAATAAACGTACAACCATATAAAAATAAACTGATAAATTAAAATTCATAAAATTTTTTAAATTATATTTTATTGATTATGCCATTACAGTTCTCCCATTCCCCCTTCATTCCCCTCTACCCTGCACACCCCCTCCCACCCACACTCCCCCTCTTTAGTTCATGTCCATGTGTCATAAGTTCTTTAGCTTCTACATTTACCACACTACTCTTGCCCTCTCCCTGTCTATTTTCTCCCCACCATCTATGCTACTTATTCTCTGTACCTTCTCCCCACCCTCTCCTCCCACTCCCCTGTTGCTAACCTTCCACGTGACCTCCATTTCTGTGGCTCTGCTCCTGTTTTAGGTGACCGCTTAATCTGCTTGTTTTAGGTGTGCATATTAATAACTGTGAATTTGCTGTCCTTTTACTGTTCATATTTTTATCTTTTCTTAGATAAGTCCCTTTAACATTTCATATAGTAAGAGCTTGGTGATGATGAACTCCTTGAACTTGATCTTCTCTGAGAAGCACTTTACCTGCCCTTCCATTCTGAATGAAAGTTTTGCTGGATAGAGCAGTCTTGGATGTAGGTCCTTGCCTTTCATGACTTGGAATACTTCTTTCCAGCCCCTTCTTGCCTGTAAGGTCTTTTGAGAAATCAGCTGACAGTCTGATGGGAACTCCTTTGTAGGTAACTGCCCCCTTATCTCTTGCTGCTTCTAGAATTCTCTCCCTCATTTTAATCTTGGCTAATGTAACTATGATGTGCCTTGGTGTGTTCCTCCTTGGATCCAACTTCTTTGGGACTCTCTGAGTTTCCTGGACTTCCTGGAAGTTTATTTCCTTTCCCAGATTGGGGAAGTTCTCCTTTATTACTTGTTCAAATAAGTTTTCTACTTGTTGCTCCTCCTCTTCCCCTTCTGGTACTCCTATAATTCGGATGTTGGAACGTTTAAAGGTGTCCTGGAGGTTCCTAAGCCTCTCCTCATTTTTTTGAATTGTTTCTTCATTCTTTTCTGCTTGGTTGTTTGTTTTCTTCCTTCTGGTCCACTCCATTGATTGGAGTCCCAGTTTTCTTCCCATCACTACTGGTTCCCTGTGCATTTTCCATCATTTCACTTATGAACGCCTTCATTTGTTCATCTAATTTGCGACCAAAATCAACCAATTCTGTGAGCATCCTGATTAGCAGTGCTTTGAACTGTGCATCTGATAGGCTGGCTATCTCTTGCTTGCTTAAAAGTATTGGCTCTGGGGCTCTGAGCTTTTCTTGTGTTTGAGTCATTTTTGGTCAGGTGGTGCCTGTTGCGTATGAGGGGCGGAGCCATAGGTGTTCACTAGGGCGGGGCAGCCTAGTTGCCAAGTTGTGACGCTGTCCGTGGGGGTGGGGTCAGAGAGGGAACAGTGGCGCCCGTTTGCGCTCTCGTATTTGCGTCCCCTCTGCTGCCTCCCACAAGCAAACTGGGCCCCCTGGCGCTGGTTCCCAGGTGGGAGGGCCTATGCACACTCTGGGACCTTGCGGGTCTCCTCGGCAACCTCTCCTGTGAGGCTGGGAGCCTCTCCCAGCACCTTTTCAATCGGTGTTCTTAGGCTTTATTGCCCGTCGCTGGGGCCCTGGCCTGTGTGGTCCATCTCACTGCCCACTCTTGCCTAGTTTATCTGCATGCGAATGTGTGTCCACAGTTGTCCAACTGCCCTGCGTGTCTTGTGTGCTCTGCTCGTCTCCTCCCCGCGTCTGGGGTCTGCAAGCTCCATGCCACCTACACCTCCCGGCTCTCCCGAGCCTGGCAGCCACCACCTTTTCCTGCCGCTTTCCCTCTCCACCGCCTGCCGACTCTGCCCCTCTTACCGGTCTGGTTGAATGGTTGTCGGACTTCTGTAGTTCAATTTTCTGTGTTCTGGTTGTGTAATTTTGTTTATAAATATTTGTTGTCCTTAATCTTGGTTGTGAGAGGAGGTACAGTGTTTCCACCTACGCCTCCATCTTGGCTGGAAGTTCAAAATTCATAAAAATTTTAAACATCTGAAAAGACAACCCATGTACTAAGAGAAAATATACATCAGAAGGATTTGTATTCAGAACATATAAACAACTTAGCAACCCAATTTTTTAAATGGGCAAAGATCGTAACAAATGTCATCAAAGATGCGTGAATAGCTAATAAACACACCCACACACAAAAGGTGCCAAACATCATAAGCACTAGAGACACAAATGAAAACCGCAACCCAATGCCACTCCGTACCCACTAGGTTACGTCTATCATCACAGAGACAGGCAACAAGGCCGGATGACGATGTGGAGTGGCCGGGACTCTGACACGGCTGCTGAGAATAGAAATGGGTGCAGCCACTTCAGTGAACAAGTCTGGCAGTTTATTAAAAAGTTAAACGTGCTGGCTGGTGGGGCTCAGTGGACTGAGCGCCAGCCTGAGAACCCAAGGGCCGCCAGTTCCATTCCCAGTCAGGGGTCGTGCCTGGGTTGCAGGCCAGGACTCTAGTACGGGGTGCACGAGAGGCAACCACACACTGATGTTTCTCTACCTCTCTCCTTCCCTTCCCCTCTCTCTGAAAGTAAATCAAATGTTTTTTAAATTTTTTTAAATTAAAAAAAAAACCCAAAAGCAGAAAACGAGGCAGGTCACAAAGGCTGGATGCAGAGCTGAAGCTCACACACTGCTGTGTGAAGACCAGGAAGGACGCGACTATTTCTCAACTTACATGTACCCTGTGACGCAGCAACCCCGAGGGTTCGTGTGACCTCGGGAAGCGAATGTTCACTCGACTTCACTCACTACTGGAAAGGACTCAAGCACTCTCCCACTGGTGACTGCTCTGTCCCACCCATGGAATCTTACCGAGCAGTAAAAAGGGATGGAGGGCTGACACACCCAACACGCACGGAGCACAAATGCACCGCCCCAAGTAAAGGCAAGACGCCAGATTCAAAAAGCCATGGTTGAAGGCTCCATCCCGGGCAGGGCGCATCAACCGGTGAGTGTGCGAACAGGGGGGACGGCAAATCGGTGCCCCCGCCACGTCGATCGGTGAGAAAACGTCCTTGTAGAGACAAGTGAGGGCATTTGAACGTGGACTGTTGAGATGCCCCTGAAGCATCAGCATCGGTTCTGCTGAGTGAGAGAAGGCTACTGTGGCAACTTGGGAGAAGGTCCCTGCTCCGAGGAAAGGCCAGAAGGTGTTTGGGGACAGAGGGTCGCCACATCGCCAGCTTCCTTTTGCACAGCTCAGGAAACAGCTCACATGGTGAGACATTAGCGGCTAATAAACCTGATGGCAGGTATGACGTTTTTTAAATAAAACGAACACATGACATTGAAAACTTTAAAAATGACTTTACTTTGTGAATAGTTATAATCCACGTTAGCATATTTCCAAGAAAACAAAAAACTTTATGAAGTTACATTCTTATCAGACACCAAAAAGTCTTGAATCACTTAAAATCTACACAAAAGAACTGTGTGTGCAACTTGTAAGTGTAAAGGGAGTAAGGAGTTTGAAGACACCCAGCAACTCCAGTGCAGTGACAACTCAGGCGAGGAGTCGCCCGTGGGCTAATGAACTGGACGGGTGAGACTGCAATGACGGCCAGTGTGCTCACGGCGACTCTGCCCACCGGGCCCGTCCCCTGCAGTGACTCCGCAGTGGGGGCCGGCGTGGCGGACACCAGAGGACACGGAGCGAGCACACTGAGCACTGACCACCCCCACCCACCCGACAGGATGCACGCGGGCCACTGGCCACTCCTTCCGCGGTCCTGCAAGAAACACAGCACCTGAGCCTAATCACGAGGGTGAATCCAACAAATCCCAAGCGAGGAACAGTCGTTCAGATGTGATTCTCCCAAAAGATCAAGAAAAGACGGGGCGACCGCCCTGGAATAAAGGGGCCGGGGGCCCGAAAGCTAAATGCAAGGCACGACCCTAGACTGAAAGCCTGAACCACAAAAGAGGATCTGAACAGATACTTTTGCAACAAGACACACGCACAGTCAACAGATACATGAAAAGTTGTTCGACATCACTAACCACCAGGGAAATGCAGATCAAAACCACGATGGGACACCCCGTCACTCCTGTCGGAATGGCCATCATCAATAAATCCACCACCAGTGCTGGCGAGGACGTGGAGAAAGGGGAGCCCTCATGCACTGCTGGTGGGAGTACGGCTGGTGCAGCCCCTGTGGAAAGCAGTGTGGAGCTCCCCCCAAAATTACCAATGGGTCTGCCTGGGTATTGACCTGAAGAAAATGAAACCAGTGACCTGCATCCCTCTTTTCACAGCAGCAGTTACAACGGCCAGACATGGAAGCAACCGTGTCCACTGACTGATGAACAGTTAAAACAAACTGTGGCGTGTGCGTGCAACAAGCATTATTCTGTCGAAAAAAAGGAACTCTCCATTTGCACCAGCACGGATGGACCTCCAGGGCGTTCTGCTCAGTGAAAGAAGGGGTAAGGGGTCAAACGCTGCACCCCAGCTACAAAATCAGTCCTAGGGATGTAATGCAGTGTGATGCCTGTAATTTGTAATATCGTGTGAAGCTGCTGAAAGTAGATCTTAAAAGTTCTCGTCACAAGAAAACAACTGTAACCCAGTGCAGAGACGGACGCTACCTAGATTTACTGCAGTGATGACATCGCGACACACACAAACCGCCACGCCGCACGCAGACACGGACGCCCGTCAGCTCAGCTCCCACGAGGAGTGAAGAGCAGGAGCTGATGCGTGAGGCGCACTTGGCGCAGGGCCCGGAGCACCCGCCACGGCACCACGTTCACAGTGGCTTGTATCACGGAACGTAAGATAAAACACGACTGTGAAAAAAACATTTAAGACTCCAGATTAAAAACACCAGTCCCATCTGGGGAGAAATATCTTCTGTCCATGGTTGTTGGGACAGTAAACAACTAAAAATAACCTGATGACCCACCAAGGATTGATTAAATAAATCATAGTTTCCTGCAGCTATTAAAGTTGTAATGTATGTACTGAAAAGCATTTTATGTCATGCAATATTACTAACGGAATAAAACAGGATTCAGAAGAGGATCTGAAATATAATCCCACCTACGCCTGTAAAAACACTGAATATACGCACAGAAAAGTCGACAAGTGTAGGGCCCTGGGGGGCAAGGCGTGCAGGCTGCCTCAGACGTGGGGTGCCTGCAGGACAAGCTCCCCAGGATGTGTGTGGAGCCCCCATAGACGCCCCCACCCCCAAGGCTGGGTCGCAGCCTCTGCTCCCGCGTTCAGGCTCTGGGTTGCAGCAGGCTTCACACTGCGCCTGCCTTCCAGGGTCTTTCCCACACGGACTTGGTAACCGGTCTTTCCTTGGTTACACTCCCAAGAACAGGACGGTGACCAACGCAGCTCCACTTTCCTTGCAAGACGCAGTGGACTGCGGCCAGGGCACAAGTTTACCCGACCAGGGAGAAGGGAGGAGACAGGGTAAGGGGCCAGGAGAGCTGCCAGATAACCTCCCAAAATTTCTGCAGAGCCACAGGAGGGAGGTCAAACCAACCAACCGATCAAGCTTTCTGTTGAACCATAACTCCCCAGGCCCGGGAACCTGTCACCAGGCAGAACACGTAACGCCCACACTGACTGTGTTCTTGTACGTGAATCCCCATCACAAAAGGACGGGAGCCCCACACAGCCTCACAGACCATTCCCTGCGTAGCAGAGACAAACTCCAAACTGAGGTACCCAACTAATACGTAGTTAAGAGCAAATCTAGGGTTCCAGTGAAAAAAAGGTACATTTCTGTGTCAGGATTTTCGCTTTTATTTTACCAAGCAGGACGCTGAAACACTGAGCCGCTGACCCTCGCAGGGCAGTGAGGGGAGAAGAGCCACGCCGGCACACAGTCTGGGGCAGGACCTGGACGCAGGCTGGTTTTTCATTCTGGAAAAGGGCGGGTGGGAGTGCCCTGCGGCTGACTCCTTCCGAGCAGCCCTGACACGTGACCCATGTGGACACTGGCATTTCTTCTCACTGTAATACTTGTGTCACCTGTAAAAACAGTCCGTGTCCGTTTTCAGGTTCTCTCCCCCAGCGCTCTCTCGAGCCTGCCCCGCTGCGCCCTCCGCCCCAGACTCTGGGGCGGCCTCGGCTGTTTCCCAGTGGAGGAGGCCCAGCTGCTGAGCCTCACGGGGCAGCACCCACCCCGCGGCGGGGAGCCCCCTGCCTCCAGATTCCGTGCTCACAGGCCACCCCAGGGTCGGTGAGCTCAGCGCTCCCCGCTGCCTGCAGCCAGAGACACCCTTGACCGACCCCGCCTTCCTCAGGGGCTCCAGCGTTGCTGGTGGTCCCCTCCTGCCTGGGCCTAAACGACGCCAAGGACAGACGCACTTCCCCGTCACCACCACCTGGAGGCGGCACGCCCGTTCCACTCCAGCGGCTAAAGCCAGCCTTTCTTCCTCCCGCTTCTCCCGCCGCCGCCCACACCAGACTCGGTCTAAAACACCGGGCACACAGGACACTCTTGGTCTGAAACTGTCATTCTTGTCTTCAATGTCTGAACACAAACCACCACCCTGGAGTCCACGGCCTGCGGTGACATTCCGCCTACGACTGCTAACTTCATTTGTCACGGGTCTTCCACTAGAAGAGAACGCTGCCATCCAGCCTGCTACACCGACGTCTTCAACACGAGCCTCCGTGGCGGCGTCCTCCAGCGCAGGCCTCGCAGACGCTCACCGTGGGCCTCTGGACTCCCTCAGCAGCCACCTCCTCGGCCACTCGCTTGGCACAGGACACTGGCGTCACACTACCACTGCCACCGACTTGCCCTTGAAAAAACAAACACACACCCTGGCTGGTGCAGCTCAGTGGATTGAGTGTGGGCTGCGAACCAAAGGGTCGCTGGTTCAATTCCCAGTCGGGGCACAGGCCTGGGTCGCAGGCCAGGTCCCACTAGGGGGCACGTGAGAGGCAACCGGGTGACATCTCTCTCCCACATCGATGTTCTCTTCCTTTCTCCCTCCCTTCCCATCTCCCTAACAGTAAATAGATAAAATCTTTAAAAAGGAAAAAGCTAGAGAAAAGCAATGAGCTACCTACAATGGAGCTGCCATGAGACTGTGAGCTGATTTCTCAAAGAAACATTTCTGACCAGAAGTGACACAAAATATTCAAAGTGACGAAAAGCAAAGACCTACAACCTACACTACTCTACCCAGCAAAGCCGTCATTTAGAATCGAATGACAAAGATCTTCCCCAACAAGAAAAAGCTAAACAAAGTCATCGCAAGAAATGTTAATACAGACTAAAAAAAGTCAAAAACATGAATAAGGCAATAGCTACATGCCTATCAATAGTCACTTTACATGTAAACGGATTAAACGCTCCCATCGAAGACATAAAGGGGCTGAATGGATTAGAAAACCAGACCCTTACACTTGCCACCTGCAGGACACTCACTTCACAAGGTAAGACACACACAGATGAAAGTAAAGGGGTGGAAAAGATAGGTCACACAAATGGAAAGGAAAGCAAAAAAGGCTGGGGTAGCAACATTGGTATCAGACAAACTAGACTTTAAAACAAAGGCTATGACAAGAGGCAGAGAAGGACGTGCCATACACGACAAGCAAGCTATGGAAGCCCCTAAGTGTCAGGGACAGACGACGCGGAACGACACACGAAAGAACCTTACTCCGTCGTGAACGAGAACGGCATCTTGCTTAGCGACAGCACGGACGGACCCGGAGGGCACACAGGTGAAACCAGACGGGAGAAGGACAAATACACGTGACTTCGCTCCTACGTGGAGCCCACTGAGAGTGAACAAACAGCCCAGAAACAAGCCCACAGACACGGAGAACACACTGGAGGCTGACAGACAGGAAGGGGGTTGGGGCGCCGGGCGGAAGGTGAAGGGACTAAGGGGCAGCTGGGAAACAGCCACAGAGACAGGGAGTGCGGCACAGGGGACACGGTGACATCCTGGGGCAACTGCGTGGTGTCACATGGGCGCCAGCCGTATCGGGGTCACTTGGTAAGTGACAGAAATGTCTAACCCGTGTGTTGTACACCTGAAACAAATATAATGCATGTCAACTGCGATTTAAACTTTGAATTTGTAGATACACTAAGCAAGTTTTGAAAAAAATAAACCACCCTACCCCCGCCCATAACTGTCCACTGAACAAAGAACTCCAGGACACTGATTCTAACCCTTGCCTCCCACACCTGAAAGAATCTGCCAACACGACCTTTCGGGGAGACAGAGGAGACACGGTGGGAACGGGGAAAGAAAGGCTGGCTAAAGAAGCAAGCCCGTTGATTTAGCCCTTTTTCCGTCAAGCACATCAACTGTCCTTAACAGTGACCAAAACAGTGACCACGCAGGGACGGGGGGCTCGTTAAAAAGCACTGGCCGGGGAAAAGCGCGCTCCAGCAGCCAGACTGCGCACGGCACCCTCCGCTTCAACACCGCCCTCTATCCTCTGGAACTGCTCACCGGAGGCGATCTGGAAGTCCAACCTCAAACACGTGCAGTGGTTACTTAGTGCAGTCACGACCCTATGACTTCCCATTGCCACCGCACTGTGGGGGCGGGAGAGGGGCAGAGAAGGGTGCACACAGTCTGCTGTGACCGCCATTCACCCATTTAACTCAGGGGCCACAGGCCTCAGTGACGTGTTGCCACGGCAGGTGGTCACTCAGGCAAACCACCCCGGGGAAAAGGCAGCCCCTCGACGCTCCTGCAGGGTTGGGGCTGCAGAAACCAAGCTAGGAGCCGACCGCAGCGGCATGACACCCACAGGAACAAGACTGCCACTTCGACCAACCAAATGCCTGCTGTGATGGTCCTGAGATCAGGGCCTGTCCACGGGAGAACGAAACACCATCTTCCGAAGATTCCTACGTCAGCCACGTCACAATGTAAACGGGTGCTGGGATGACGAAGAACACAGCAGGGCAGATGAGACGTACTTACTCGGAGGGGTCATTCGTCCTCCAGAAAAGAAAGCTTCCTTTGGCTTCAGAAGTGACCGACGTCATGCTTTTACACAAATTTTGGGATCTGGACCCTGAAGCAGGCCAGACATTCTACCCTCCTGCACCAAGGTCCACGGGAGCCCTGGGCCAGCAGTGGGGGCGGTGAGCAAAGAGGGGAGGAAGCAGCGGTGTGGCCAGGCCTTACTTCCCAGACAAAAGATAAAGAGCGAAAACTGAGGTGCAGGGCCCCAGCAGGGAGCAGACACCCCCAGGTGACAGAGATGTCCTCTGGGACGGAGACTCCCAAAAAGACACCTTCAGGGGCCGCAGACAAATGGCGACTGCAGTTCTCCAGGCTCTCCCCGCCGGGTTCCCAGCCCGCACGGTGCGCTGCTACTGCCCAAGTGGTCATCACAATGCGTTCCTTCCCCTAACCGAAATGGAGACTTATCTGAATCCATAAATACTGTCACACCAATGGGAGAAAGCATAACAAACATTAAGAGTGGCGTCGAGAAAGACTCTGTGCTTGGGATGGTCTAAATGGAAAATTCTGAGGGAATGATGAACTTTCTGTAGTGGATACATGCCGCGTCCCCAAGGTGCGCGCGAGGACCGGGCACGCACACACTCCCACTCTCACGCACGGTTCAGTCTCACTGAACTTCTGACCTGGTCCAGACTAACCCCCCGCCCCCCCATCCCCATCCCCCAGGCCCAGCGCACAAGAGACAGTCGAGAGCAGCGGCGCTCCGACAGGCAGTGGCAGCCGGGCGCCCTCTGTCCACCGCAGCCAGGCCCTGTAGGAGGGAGTCAGCTTGAAGCCTCCTCCCCGTGGTCCCCAAGCCGCTCTCCTTCCCCAAGACAGAAAAAAATTCCGTTTCTCGAGTGGCTGACATGTGCGACTGCTAATGACACACGTGTCTGGGAGCGACTTCAATCACCTTCAACTTCTAATAACAAAAGTTTTTTTATTATATTTATATTTTTTAAAGACAGGAAAGGAGGAAGAGAGAGACATCAACATGTGGTTGCCTCTCACACACCCCCAACTGGGGACCTGGCCCACAACCTGGGCAGGTGCCCTGACTGGGAATCAAACTGATGACCCTGTGGTTTGCAGGCCCGTGCTCAATCCACTGAGCCACGGCAGCCAGGGGAAAAAGGAAATATTAGAAGTTTGTATTAAGGGAAAAGAATCACCACGAGAAGGAAGAACTCGTCCACTTCACACACGTACAGTGTACCTGCCTTATGATGACCAGCCCTAAGTCCTCCCTACTCCCCCCAGAAGACTGACAGTCTTTCTCAAGCAGGACAGTCCCGCTCACATACAAAAGACAACTGGCAGTGTCTGGAGGCATTTTTATTTGGCACAACTGAGGCTGCCACTAGCTGGAGAGAGCAGAGAGGCCAGGACGCTGCTAAACATCGTAACTGCATCTGACGGCCTCCCCTAGCAAAGGAGCATTGGACCCCGAATGCCCACCGTGCATAAAGGAGAAGCCAGGAGCACTAACGAAGCCCACGGGACCCTGAGCGCAAACACCCGGCGACTCCTCCCTCCATCACAAGAACTACTGAAGAAGAAAAAGACGTGCCTCGTCTTCCGGCACGAACGGGTCAGTAACTGTTGCAGGCTAACGTGAAGGACGTATGTAAGAAAAGCACCCGAGGAGCAGCACCCAGTGAAGCGTGGAAAGACGGGAGGCTGAGACAGACCTCTGCAGACCGCAGAGTCAGAGGGAAAGGCGACCGCGAGCCAGAAGCCATCACTGCACTTCGTTCCACGTTCTAAGCGTGCGTCGTGCTCCACAGAAGAAACGGAAGTGAGGGGGACGCAACGTGATGCCAGACCTCCGTCCTGCAGAGCTCGGCGCCGCAGCTCAGGCAGGAGACATGGGGAGCGGCAGCCGGTCCACCCTCAAGACTGCAAAGCTCCTTTCAGAGCAGACTTGTGGACTAGGTTTCCGCAGAAAGGCAAACTCACATAAACCGCACACGCACCAAGTGTGGTGCTGCGCCTTCATTTCGTACAAGTTTAATTTTAAGACCCAGATCTGGCCCTGGCTGGCGTAGCTCAGTGGATTGAGCGCGGGCTGCAAACCAAAGGGTTGCCGGTTTAATCCCCAGTCAGGGCACATGCCTGGGTTGCAGGCCAGGTCCAGGTCTCTGCTGGGGGCCACATAAGAGGCAACGACACACTGATAGTTCTCTCCCTCCCTTCCCCTCTAAAAATAAATACATAAAATCTTTAAAAAACACCCAGATCCGAACACAGCTCCCACCCTGGGTCCAAACCCATGAGGTCAAGGCGATTCTGGGTCAGCTGACAGCACTGTGCACACTGAGGAACGGCCCTGAATCACTGAACTGTGGTCCGAGGAAAACCTAGGAACCGTGTCGTTTAAAATTCCCACTTCGTAAAAGGGGCATCTGAAACCGCGTGGGACGTGCCTAACAACACAACTCAAGTGAACGACGCAGGTGGGCTCACTACCCAGGCTGGCAAGGTGTTCGATTCCACCGACTGGACCTCGGGCCCCACCACCAGAAGCTGGGCAGACCTGCCCACCCCGAATCTTCACCTGCACCAGCTCCTGCACCTGGGTTTCCAGCATTCTGCTAGTGCTCCTCATTTTTGCCTGTTCCAAACCACAAGAACCCAGTGCTGGGCCTCTCCCCATCAAAGGGCATCCGGTCAGGCGTGCTGAGTGCTGCCAAGATGTATTTTAGGCTATCCTAGCTGTGTTCCAGAACACTTAGTGAGACCAAGCTGCGCTTCTGCAACAAAGCTGGCCAGGTGCTAGCCCAGGCTGCCCTTCAGACACGAGAGGAAACCTGCCCTTCTACATTGGCGGAAGCCCCGAAGCCCTTCAGAAGCTTCCCACACAGGGAAAAGCTGCGAAAAGAAACAACAAAAAAAGATGACTTCCCTTTCAAGATGCTGGTGTGAACAGGAAGGGACCCGGCATTCCCTCCAGGGCATCACACTGACAGCACACTCCCCGCTTCGCTTCGGTACACCCAACAGCACAAAGACCCGCCCCTCCACGAGCCAGCCCGCCGTGGGCTCCCCAGTCGGGCTCTCCAGAGGACATTTACCGTGTGGCATCTGCCCACACACAGGTTCACTGGGCCAACCACTTACTTTTAAATCATTTTATTTTTACTTTTTTAAAGGTTTTATTTTTATTTTAGAGAGAGGGGAAGGGAGGGAGAAAGAAAAGAAGAGAAATATCAATGTGTGGTTGCCTCTCACATGGCCCCCACTGGGGACCTGGACCGCAACCCAGGCATGTGCCCTGACTGGGAACCTAACTGTTGACCCTTTAGCTCGCAGCCTGCGCTCAATCCACTGAGCCACACCAGCCAGGGCATTTTTAAATCATCTTAAACCCCTTATCTACAGGCCTACTCAAGCACCACCTTCCACAGTGAGGTAGCACCTTATCGCCCCCTTTTAAACTGCGACAACCCCACTCAATGTGGCCCCCCCTTTGGCTCCACCCTGCTTGACTTCTTGTCACCCCAACATGCTACACAATCCGCTCACCGTCTGTCTCCTTCCGCTGAAGAGGACAGGTATTTCTATGTTCCCACTGTGTCCCCAGCGCCTAGCACACTGTACCTGGCACACCACAGATGCTCAAGAGATATTAGCTGAAAGAAGCAACTGAAATCATACACTCGTCCGTCTGTCCTTAATTAAGCAGTTTTAAAACAATCTTCTGCACCCCACGTTATTAAGAAACAAAGAACTGTCCCCCCGCACTGCAGAATCTCGGTCTAGCCCTTCATTTCACAAACAACGAAAATGGATGCGGAAACCGTGTGGGGGCCCTGGCCCGGAGGCTCAGTGGTTGGGGCACTGTCCTGCAGCCAAAGGGTCGAGGCTCAATTCCTGGTCAGGGCGCACGCCTCGGTAGCAGGCCTGGGAGCGTTCAGGAGGCAACCCCATAGGTGTCTCTCTCGCCCCTTCCCCTCTCTCTCTAAAAGCAACAGAAAGAAAATGTCCTTGGTGATGACGAGGCAGGGGCCGTGTGAGACAGGGGCAACGGCACCCAGGCTGCCATGCAAGGTCCCGAGGTCCACGTGAGTCCTCGTGCAGCTCAGCCTCCGTGAACTTGCCTACACCTCCTCTGAAAAGTGAGGGCAACTCCTACCCCACCGTGATGGCTAGGGACACAAAACGAGGTGACACTGGGAAAAGGTACACAGTGCTCCTATTGAGTATCACTTATCACTACACTATGTTGGCTGACCTGCCCCAAGTCATAAGAGCTAGTTAGCGGCACAATCAGAGTAAGAGTTCCAGACTTCTGAGTCCCAGCCCAGGGCCTCCTGTGTTACGAAGCGAGGCCTCCGATGGCCCTATCCAGGGCCAGCTTCCTCTCCCACCTCATTCAAGGCCTCTCCACCTTTGGGCGGCAGGGGACGGCTCTCAGGATTGGAGGAGACTGGCAGCCCCTCTCCTCCAGCAAAGCGCACTCGTGTGCACCAACACAAACCTCCTGCAGGCCAGGTGGTCAGTCCACAGGCCCTGGGTGGGGGACCCACTGATACCACGTCTGTGCCCCTGAGCTGCCCTGGGCAGTTTTCATTACTTATTTTAATGAGTAACGATTCACGCCTTAGTGCTCTCCACTCAGAGGCTGGATCCAAGGGAACACCGAGAGCAGACACCAGGAATCGGAGTTGAGAACACGGCCCCGGTCATCATGCCGATGCAGGGAGGACTGGAACCACCACCACCTCCAGAGAGGGCAGCGAAGGCAGCAGTGCTCGAAGGCTGGAAGCTCAGGACAACAAGTGGATGGACAATCCTACCATTTTTATGGTGCTGCCACACTACACAAGAACTGCTCAGATAATTTTTACAGGACCCTTTTCAAAACATCACTGAGAGGCACCACGATCGCTTCCATGAAGAAAATACGCCCAAAGCATCTGGGATGGAATTTCTGCCCCCAGCCCCAACCCCATCACCATTCACTCCAGACCAGATGATACGCAATGATTCCATCCTCCCCTTCCTTACTTTGGTTAAGTAACAGACTGTATTCACTGTAAAAATAACGTGCCTAGGAAAAAGACAAATCAGTATTGAATCTTCAGAGAGATGAGTGACGACTACTGAACACAGCGCCATTGATCCGCTGCTGCCCAGTGATACCTCCACACCCTCCTCTGCAAACCCCACAAGCACCCACCCCAGGACACAAACACACAGGAGAGCACCTGGCGATCTCCCCACTTGCGAACAGCTTCTATTTCTGAGCAGTGGCGTTAGGGTAACTTTAATTCTGTTGCCTATATTTTGTTTTAATGTTCAAGTTTTATGTAATGTTTATGTATTGTTTTTAAAGTCAGAAATTTTGAACAACTTAAAGCATTGCCCATACATTCACAGATTTTTGGTCTGATTACAGAACCCCAATGTGGGGGTGGGAAGCAACATACAAGGCCTTACACATAACATATCTCCCACCAAACAAAAACAAAGTATATTGACTCTTCCAAGAAAATCCTATACATTCAAGGTTTACGAACTGGTTTTTTTTGTTGTTGTTGTTGTTGTTTAACGTGCAAAAAAATATCCACGCTTGGGGGACGATTCTCCAAGTAGGAAGTCTTGACCTCTCTCAGAACTGTAGCATGAATCCTCCCAGCCCTTCCTTGTAAAGACTGCTTCACTCCAAACAGAAGCCAAATCCTTGAGGATTCTGCTTCCTATATTTTCTAAATCCACAAGTTCAGCTTAAAGGTCCAGAGTAAAACAAGATCTTTCCCACCAGTGAAAACTGGCTTCCTAAAAAAGCTAATATCCAATTTCCACCCCTTGCGATTATTTATCGGTTCTATCTTTTAAGGTTGCCATTAAGTTAAGATTGCACAGCCTTTTCAGCTGGCCTAACAAGGTATAACTCAGCATTAGTTTTTTGTTTTTTTGAAGAACGGTCTTCCACTGAATCATAAATTCTAACCAAGGGATTGTGTCTCAAACTGTCAGAACGATCAAGTATTAAAAACTTACCTAAACAAAATAAAAATAAATTTACTAATAGTTAGAGAATCAAAACTGATAGTGTTCTTGGAGGGTTCTCCAGCCACGGAGTCAAGTTTGTCACAAACCTAAAAATAAACTTTTTTAATTTTAATTTCTGATAGCGACTGAAAATTTTAAGTTAAATTTTACATTAACCATTTCAAAACACACCTTACCTGAGAAATGAGAAGGGTCATACAGGTGTAAGCAGTTATCAAAATGGAGCCCAAATACCCACTCCTGCAGCTCGAATTCGAAAGAGTAGACCCTCCCCGGGGGGGGGAGGGCGGCCTCCCAGGACATCTCCAACAGCCCATCACTCACCTGCAGCTGACTTTTCATTTGTTGCCCATACAAATTTGACCTCTTCTCCCAGCTTGCACTTCCTTTAGGAATTACATTACACTCGCTAATCCTCAGAAATCAAGTTTATTTCTCCCAATGTAACAGAAATTATTTAGAGAGGACTCTACCTAACTCTAATTAGTTACCTCTATTTTTCCATCAACAAAATGGGAATAAATGGGTTCTGAAGGATGAGTTTTCCCACAGTACTTGTGGAACGGGTGCGTAAACTCGGAAGCCTGTAATCTGCAAGGACAAAAACGGGCTGCGGCCGTTGTTCCGCGGCCAGCGCCCCAGACGCGTGGTTTCGGGCAGAACCTCCCAAACAAACAGCCACCATTTTGAGCCCCAGGATCTGAACGGCTCACGGTCTTAAGCCAACCGAAGGAAGAAACCACAGGATTGCCCGAATAATGGTGGGCCCTCTCTTGACTTTTAGCATTCCCCAACCTTTCCTTTCTGCGGCCCTGTTTCTCTGTGCTTGAGTCAACATAAACAGTTGTCCCACGAAAATTTTTAGTAAAAATCATGCTTTTTACAGTCTCGTTCAAACTTTGAAAATAAACACTGTGGTGCTACCTAAAATACCCCAGTGACTCCTCCTTCCCAGAAACAGAAGCAGCACGCGATGTAATCACATTGTTTTAATCAGTTTACGGAACTAAGAAGCCAGTGAATGGCCCTAGTTACCAGCCTGCATTCCTCTTCATTCTCCCACCCTGGCCCTTTTGATCTTTTCATTTTCCCGATTTCATTAACTCTGCAATAAGAGCGAGTTCCCACACTTCATTCATAGGAGAAGCAAATAATATTTCCGCAAACGACTCAAAATCTAAAAATAAAGGTGAGGCAAAAAATCCTGGAGGAGTCAAGGGACTAAAATCCGTCCGAAAATGGCAGAGTGAGATAGGTGGGGGCGGGGAGGCCACGACCACGATCCGCTCCTCCAAACGGGTGACTCCTATTCTGAGGACTCCGTCGGCGAACTCCCAGGCAGAACTGGAACGAAAAACTGACCCACCGTTTGCATCCACCTTTGTGCAGAGGCACAAGGTGGGAAGTTACTATGCACACTGCTATAGGCGACCGCGCGATGCAACCTGCCGACCAATCAAATATTTCACGGCGCTTTCCAAAATTAAAAATAAAAGAAAGGAGGATGCGGACGCGGCGGGGCTGGTCGCTCTTCTAGGCGACCGGATCCCTTCCGTCCCCCACTCTCCCGCCACCAGCTCCGCCGCGAGGAGCCCGGTCGAGCGCGGCGCTCACAAAGCCTCGGGCGTGAGCGCCTTCGGCCAGGCCAGGGCCGCCCCTCTCCTGCCGCGATAATGGTGGCGAAGCCGACCCCAAACCTCCGCAGGTCCCGGCATGAGGAGGGCCACCCGTTCCGAG
>PVKM010027760.1:0-18625 GCA_004027735.1 Carollia perspicillata
GCGCTGGGCACTTCTGGGCCTTTGCTCCTGCCCTTCTTCTTCCTCTGGTCCGCTGTTGCGTTTTCATGCCTCGGATTGGAATGGCCTCTCCACCTTTCTGCCAGGCCATGCCCACGACTTCTTTGACCGAAGTCCCCGTGTCACCTTCGTGTGGAAGCTTTCCTCACAGTTGTCCCAGCCATTCCTTAACCCCGTGACTCCTAGGCACTTGTCGTTATTTCGTGCACTGCATCTTACACTTGTTAGCGGTTTTGCCTGTTCTTGGTGGGTGGGCTGTGTTTTATTTTTCTCGGGACCTGGCCGCCTGGCTGACCACAGCTCCTCTGTCCGCAGCAACGCTGGCAGTCTGTGTTGTAAGGTCTCACCCTGTGGATGCTTCGTTGACCTTCAGTAAATTAGTGGCATTAGTGATGACTCCTCCCCTCTGCCACTTTAATCCCCCATCTGTCCTCCTGCCAAATCCCCAGGGGGCGGGGACCTTGGGAATGAGCCAGACTGGGCTCGGGAAACCCCAGCCGAGGGCGTGGCCCTTTGCCTCACCCCTGGGAAAGGTCCGAACTGTGACAGTTTTCCCAGTTTAACTGAAGCTTGGTCTTGACAGTGACCACCTCAGCGTCTTTCCCTCCTCCCGCAGCAGCCAGAGGCGCTCCACGGCGGTCTCCCTGTTCCCTTTCCGTCAAGGGCAGCTCAGGAAGCTGGTGTGGAGCACACCTCTCCCAGGACAGAGCAGGTGTCCTGCCAGGAAAGGTGCCCAGGTCCAGCGAGGATCAGTGCCTTCCTCCTTCTGAATCGGGGCCAGCTCTGGGTCTTGGGGACTGCTGGCCCCAAGGTCACTGCTCAAGGCCCCTCCACTGCCCTCCACTCGTCTTTAAAGGCTTTCCAACTGGCCTTAGCAGTTAACCTCCTATTTTTAGACCCTAGTCATGTTTTCTGTGCTCTTCTGACCTTGGCCTGGAGCAGGCAGAGAGAAAGTTGTTCGCTTTCACTTCTTTTGTTTTAAGTGCCTCCTCCCACCTTCCCTGTGAGCCGGTGCCTCCTTTACAGTCTGTCCGGCAAGCCACCTCCTCTGGGAAGCCTTCCTAACCTACCTCTTTGCTCTTCAACACAAACCCAGCCTTGTTCCGTGTGCTTTTCTCCGTGTGGTGGTGGCCTGGGAGCTGCCACGCCCTCTCCCGCACTCTCATCGCCAGTAAGCCTTCTGTGCTCAGAGACACTCCGGTGCATAATGGCAAATCAATCAGCTAGAAAATGGCTTGGAACTATCAGGTTTGTCGAAGCATTCAGGGAAATCATTTACTTTTTATGACTCAATAAGGCCCGGAGACATGCAGATGGGAAAATATCCACTAATGTTTTGTGCAGATAATTTGAAAAGTCACTTCTAGCAGATTGCGTCTCTTCCCTGGCCTGTGGGAGGGAACCTGTCACACCGTGCCATAAATCTCACTGGCCAGGCTCCTCTGTGTGGCCGGTGGAGCTTGGGCTGCTCCCCAAAGGGGCCGGGCCGGCCAATCTGTGCAGGCGTTTCATAGCCGGTGGGAGTCATCCTTTCTACCTACGCAGAGCTACAAGTGGGAGGGATTGGTTGTCAGAGAGAGTTCGCAGCTGAGTGAGGTTTTTGAACCTTATTTATTGGGCTGCCCCTGCCCCAGCCCTCCCCTGACCCAATCGCGTTGCACTTTGGTGCCCACATGCAGTGCGGGGTGGTGGTGGTGGGGGATGGGTGGGAGGAGGGGGCGGGGAGACTTGAAAGGGAGAGGCGTGTGAAGCGGTGGGCGAGACCTTGGAAGTGCTCAGCCCTCCTGCCAGATGTTTCTCTTTCTTCTCTCCTGCCCCTCCCCCTTCATTTTGTTAATATTCATTTCGACCAAGAGACAATGGAGATTCTCCATTTAATCCACTCCAAGAAGCAGGCAGGCTAGTGGCACGTTTTATCAAATGTGTTCAAATATCTTCAAATATGTTCAAGAGATGCTCCCAAGCGTGAGGGTGATTAGGGGACTGCATGGGTCCAAGGACATCCGCCGTGGTTGAGGTGGCGTGAGGCCAGGCCTGCGCGTCGGAGCAATGACAGCCAGAGCCCCGCTGAGACCCTGCGGCGCCGCGGGGCCCAGATGGCAGAGCCCGCTCCGTCACACCGTGGGCCGGGCACGGGCACAGGCATGGCAGCCCAGGGCCCTCGAGCACCACGACTTTGAGCGAAGAGTTTTAACTGCGCACGACCAGAGCGACTCTCCATTTGCAAAAGCGGGGCAGTCACCGCTGTTCTGCCTGTTTCCCCAAAGCATTATGGGAAAAGGAGCTAATCCTGGGGGACATGGAGTTTGGCAAAACAGAAGTGGCCTGCCAGAGCCCAGAATGGAAATGGGATTCCCGGGGAGGACCACACGTGCCTTGTCTGCCCCTGCGCTTTGAGTGCCCAGTCCGGTGTTGGCTCAGTAAATACAAACACACAGGAAAGAATGAGGAAAAAATGTCTAATTCTGGGCCAGACGGTGGCCGCCTCAGCCACGACTTTCGACTCTAGTGGCTTTGACATTAATGAGCTTCAGAATTACTGAGAGAGCCTTTTCAAACAGACTTGCTGGGCACCACGTCCCCTCACCCCCAGTTTCTGATTGAGGACGCCTGGGTGTGGGGCTCAAGAACGAGCATTTCTGACAAGTCCCCAGTGATGTGGATGCTGCTGGTCTGGGCACCACCCATGTTTGAGAACCACTGCTGGAGACCGAGGGTCAACAGTTGGTAGCAAATAAGTTTAATGAGGCCTGCAGATGGGCCCTGGCTGGCAAGAAGGAAGGAAACCACCACCTCTGGTTGCAGAGAGGACTCTCCATTTGGCCACAATTGCCCCCACTCCTTATTGATGACACTTTGGAAGATTCTGGTCCTCCTGCACCGAGGTTCCGATCGTGTGCTGTCCTCCCCTTTGGAGGCAGCGACTGTGTTAGTCTTGGCACCATGGCGCCTCCGGCACAGAGGGTAGGCACTCGGTAAATGTTTTAAAAGCTCAGCTTTTGTGTTGTGTGTATTTTGCCACACTTTACCAGAAAATTAGTACCTGGCCCCAACCCAGACCAATTGAATCACAATCTCTGAGGCTGGACCCAGGCATCAGCAATTTAATAATAATAATAATAATAACAACAACAATAAAAGTATGCAGCTAAATGTTCAGTTTAATTAGGGGACGTATTTGTCTGTTTCTGATTTTTATAATTAAAGAAAAGTAAATTTTCTACCTGGGGAAAATACATGAGAAAATAAGTTAGTGAGTTAGCTAGTCGGTGAGTTGAGGTCAGGTGAGAGGCAGGCTGAGCTGAAGCCAGTTCTGGGCTCCTTCGGGCTCTGCTCCTGTCTTGGTCCGTGTCTGCGTTTGGCGCTGGCTACCCCATCTCACTAAGGGGCCCTGTTTTCCCGGAGAGAACAGCACTGAGGGCCGACCCAGAGGAGCCAAGGTGTGGGCGTCAGGGAAGGGCCTGGTCCGCCCACACAGAGGTGGGCATGTCAACTCCACCGCCAGGCAGAGAGGCCTCCCCAACGGGGGACGAGCCCAGGTGGTATTAACATCTTCTAAATCTTTGTGTTACACAGCAGTTGCGTCAGCCTTGGTCCACGGAGGGTTCCTGAACTCGTCTAAGTCATGCTTCCGCAGTGTCTCAAGTTTGACTCAGACATTGAGCACACAGGCACTGGTAAGTCCACGGGGGGCCACTGGAACTGTCAGAACTGCGGTGAGAGTGACCCCTCAGGTGCTTTCCGTCGGCAGACCAGTGCCACTCGTTGGCTTTCGTGGCCGTTGTCTGCCACCAGGGTAGGCCTGTCAATCTCGTCCCTACCTGCGATGATAATGAAGGGTATTTTCAAAAAGCTTTGATGACCTGTCAAGTTCTCCCTGAAACTAATTTCAACTCTTTTCTGCATCCAAGGGGCAGACTTACGGTACTGGACATTTTCCATTTCCCTCACCAGATCCACGTTCCACCCTGGTCTGAGGCCTTGAGGCAGGTCTCCATGGACTGTGCTGCCTTGGCCCCCTTGTCCTCTGGCTTCCCCTTGGGTCTGGCCCAAGGGAGGACATGGCAGAGCAGGCGGTGGGAGGAGAGAGAGGCGGGGCTCATCATCCCCCTTGTTTGCTCTCTGCTGGGCTGTGGTGTGGCCGTGGCTGCTCCCCTCTACTGAAGGTCACTGGCTGTGAGTCGACTCCATCCCGTGGCCACAGCTGCCCTGATCCTGGTAACTGCCCCCGCCCCTTGTCACTTCAGGCCTAGGGGAGGTCACATTGGCAGGCTCAGACGCTTGGTCACTTCTCGTTGATTTCTTTCACTGCCCACATTCTGCCCCTCAGCTCTCATCACGCGTCCCTTGTGAATGGGCCGTCGTGTCTTTCCTGCCCGGCCTCTGGCTGACACAGTTACTTCCACAGTTACTTCCACAGTTCTTTGTAGAATGTGCGTGCAGCCCGCATCTCAGCTGGTGGGATGCAGTGAGGCCAGGGATGCGGGTATGACCCCGTCTCCGGTTGTCTTGATGTAGGGACGGGCTCTAGTCTGGTCCTGCGGCACTCAGCTTTCTCCCTGGAGGGCCGAAGGAGCTGGGCGTCTCTGCGGCTGTCAGGCAGCATTTCTCGTTTACGGAGAGGCTGCTCTGCACAGGAGTCGTGTTAAGTTATGTCCCGGGGTCTTTCCCCATGTCCAACCCTGTGAGGCGGGGGTTGTCACCTCCCACTAACTAGAGGTGAGAGGACTGAGAGCAGTCTCCCCAACGTCACACAGCAACTTTGGGGACGGCAGTAGGACTTAGGTTCACGTCTTGGTCAAAGCTGTGATGTTTTTCGGGGGGATGGGCTGCCTCTGGCTTCACGAGTGCAAACACTTTAATGTAACAGGAAACACTCGCTGTCGGCGAGTTGATTCTACAGACACCACTGGAAAACCAGCCGTGTGGGCTGGCAGGGCAGCAGCTTGGCAGAGGGAGGCGATGTGGAAATGCTTGGGCCGGGCGGCGTTTTTGCTGGACGGGGCGTTCCCCTGGGCTGCACCGCCTCTGTGATGTCTGCAGACCATCCTGGCAGTACTCCGGGTCACCCAGCCTCGTCTGGACACGTCCCCAGGAAGCCCGACAGGCTCCGTTTCCTGAAATAATCCGTTCTTCAAGATGACCACATGGAAGCTTGTCCGCACCCGGCGGGCAGCCTGACCTCAGGCACTCGGAGGGCCTGGTTTCTTTCAATATTTTGACTCCAACCTCCTGAGGGTCCAAGAATATGGGTTGCTTCTGTTTCTCATCTCAGATCTCAGTGCCGGGGGGTTGTGACTGACTGATTCAAGACCCTCGAAATGTATGGATGGACTCAAAATCCTGAGTTTATTTCTCAGGAAATTCTTTCTTTTTTCCCTCCCTTTCTCCCTCCCTTCCTCTTCCTGATGCCCATCCTCTGCAGTGTGGCATTATGTCCATTGTATCAAACTTACTAGTTGCACTGTTCGAATTCCTATCCTCATTGACATTTCGCTCTTTTGTGCAGCGGCCTTAGGATTTTAAAGAGGTAACTACAGAATTACCCAGACTCACGCGCACCACTCCGACTTGGCTGGGCTACTCCCACAACAGGGCTGGATACAGGCTGATGATCTGACAGCCAGAGCGACTCCTCTGAAGGGTGACATTTTAGTTGTTAACCACAACTTTATAGCTTTAAAATGATGTGCTTTACAGTCGTGATTATTAAGCTCTCTTTTCTAATCACAGTGCGAGGGAGGTCAGTCTTAAATTATAATAATAATGTGGGCTATTTTCATTTGATAAATATTTATTGGTGCTTATTATGCGCAAAGCCCCTCTAGACCAGCACCAGACAACCGAAATACAGCGTGAGCCACAAATGCAAGCCACACGTGCAATTTGAAAATTTCAAGTAGCCACATTAAAGAAGTAAAAAAAAACCTGGTAAAATTAATTTTAACAATATATTTTATTTAACCCCAATATATCCCAAGTGTTATCATTTCAACATATAATTCATGTAACTGTATTTGTGATATTTTACACTCTTTTTTCCTGAGTCTGAAGTTCGGTGTGTATTTAACGCATCTGAATTGGAAGTAGCCGCTGGTTCCTTAGCCACATGTGGCTTGCGGCTTCCATGTCATGCAGCGCAGCTCTGAATAGAGGTCGTTTGCCTAGGAACTGGGTAATTAACCATTATCCTGGGCAGAAATCACCTTCCCTCCTAAGGTTAACTAACTCCTTCACTGTATTACAACTGCAATCCAAATGCCCCGGAAGGGTTAATTCACTGGGTGTTAAAAAGTACACAGTAGGTGCTTACTACATGCTTATTACTCTTGAGTTAAGCCCTATCAGCGCAGAGCGATCCGATACACACACACACACACACACACACACAGAAGACCATTTCCTCTAAGACCCTAATCTTTTTATTTTCCTGTCCTTTTGCTGTTAAACTTAAATTTGGCAAATTTGGGCTCAGAGCTTGCCCAACTTTTCCTATTTCCGTGTGTCCAGTCAGCTACTGCAGCTTCCTTCGTTTCTGATGGCAGTGGGACCTCACTCAAGTCAGGGTGATCAAGACTTTCCAAGCCTCCAATGGTCAATTTTTGTAGGAACAGACCTCCTCAAAGAAGTGAACTAAATGAACTCCTGCTCCGCACCATGCACGGGCCTTTTGTATTCCATATACTGGGGAGAGAGTTCCTTCTCACCTTGCACCTCTCGCCGAATTAGCCTGCGGAGGCAGAGCGCCTGTGCGCGTCTCTTACCCTGGATTGCTGGTGCTTCCGGTAGAAGTCGGTCAGGTTAAAGTCATCCAGGTCGACCAGGAGGCCTTGCTTACACATCTCACAGGTCTTCACAGCGCCCAGATCCGCTCCTTAAATTAAAGAATTCTTTGTTACATATGACCCTGGGTCTTTCTTTGTTGACGCTTTGGGTCTTTCGGTGTTGACATTTTGAGAGCCAACTTGTGTGTGTTATGAATTCGGAGTCTCAGTGACCTTTTTAAAGTCAGCCATCTTCCGTAGAAAATGACCTTGAATCTGAGATCGGAAAAATTTCCTTTGTAATCAGTTTCATTATTATACAAGCTCCATATAAGTGCAAGTCCCATGATTTTTAAATAACAGGTCTTGCTTTCAGTTTCCACATAAACATACTGGTTCATAAAATCAGATTTGCTCCACGGAGGGTGAGAGCCTGTAACACAGGTGTTGGCAAAAAGAATAAATATTGGGCCTGTGTTTTTGCTGTTTTTTTTTTTCCTTGCAGACCTAACATTGGTCCAAGGAAATAAATTAGTGAGTACCAAATGGATGGCAGAAGCTATCCTCAATGTGTGGCTTAAACTCTGCCTTTACTCCCACGCAGGCAACTTCCCACCTGAGAAAATGCGGGAGCCATGGGCCACGTGTGGGAACTAGCACAGTAGTACGTGAGGCCAGCGCTTGGCCCTGGCTCAGCCGCATTTGGGAAAAGAAACACAAGAAGGCTTCCTTTTTTGCATTTTGTTGTTGTTTTTAGAAATCATGCTCTCTAGATCAGCATTTTTGCTCCTCTTGTCCACTCCCAGTGCAAAAGTGGAAGAGGCAGACCTGTGGCTGTTCTGTCTAGGCAAACATTCTGCCATGCATCTTTCCCCCAGCGTAGCGGCTGCATTTTGGCTAATGATGTGCCAGCATTCATTTTGTGCATTAGAGAATACAGGACAAGTTCATTATCTGCACTTGGGTGGTAAAGCTGGGGTTTGTGCCGTTCTAGAGCTTGTCCCCATGGGGAATATAGAGAAATAGGAATAGAGAATTTCAAAGGACAGGGATGAACAGTAATCCCTTATCTGCATTTTGTTCCCTTGGTTTTTTTTTTAAAGCATCAATCTGTGATTCTGTAGGCTCTGATGTCCTGTGTATTTTACAGTCTAATCCCGCTCAACACACCCTCCCAGCATCGGCATTTACAAGCATTGAGTGGGACCTTCATCGTCTATTTCATGAGTAATTTTTTCTGTGCTAGATATTTAATTGGCCTAAATTTCTGGTAGGAGAAAACATTGCATGGCAGAGTCATTAGCAGCTGAAACCTGCTTGTTTCTTTGCTCCCTGAAGGACCGAGGCCTCTGCCTACTCTGCGGAGATGCATTTGAGCCGCGTGGACAGTGGTTTTCGATTGTGCGCGTGGGATCATCCCACATGCTCATTTCTCTGATTAAATGGCTTTCTGTTCCTGTCGAGGGGGCACAGCCATACCCCACGGGGACAGGAGACCTCTTAGGTCTCCAAGGCTGTCTGGAAGGATGGTCCCCAAGGAAGAGAAAGTAGAAGGGGAGAGAAATAGGGTCTGGCTAGGGGCTGAAAAGTTTTGGGCAGGTGTGTCTGAAAGACACGGAAGCTATTTTCTAATTGAGTTAGTCTCTGAATTGGTGTTCTACGTCTTTTTGTGCAAGTGGCTCTCATGCCTGAAACCATGTGTTAAAGAAACCTCCCATTCTCTGCCAAGAAAACTACAGCTGACCTACTGATGCGGCTGTATTTCGATGATAACCTCCCCAGGGATTTGGGGCTTCAAACCCAGTTCCAAGATCTGCTAAAGACAGAGTTGACAAAAGCAGCACATGGAAATCACTTTGTCTAATACAGTTCTAGAAAATTCGACCAGTACTCTTTTTCTACCCTTATTGCAAAAAGCCAGCTTTGCTCAGTTTCTTCCGTGACCACTCCCTCCCTCCATGAATAAAAGGAAGCAGCACTGTTGTGGCCAGGCGTCTACTAGCTGGCCTGGTGGCAGTGCGCTTGCTGAGGTTCCACTGCTGACCTCCTGGGAGGCGATCTTAGCAACTCTGCTTAGGCCTCAGGCAGGGGTCAAGTTCAATAGCATATGGTGCAGGATTCTTCTGTCAAGACTTGAAAGGAATTTCATTCCCCTCCCGTGATTTAAAGGCAGCACTTAGTTCCACTGCTACCATCGGGGCTGTGAGCAGCAGGACTGGCGTGGCGGCCGACACTTCCCTCCACTCCTGCTTGGCGGAGGTGAGGGAGCTGCTGTCACGGCTCTGAGTCCCACACGGTGGTGCCTCCTGTTAATTTCACGTCCTCGCACGTTTGCCACTCGCTCTTCCTTCCCCACCTACCTGATGTTATTTTCACTTTCAGCCACTTTTTCAGGCACTCTTGATGAACAAATTGCAGGCTTCCCACGCAGCCGCAAGGCTCCAGGAGGGGGTTGGTTGGGGAACCCCCCGTCATCTGACAAATGCGACACAAGTCTCCCTCCTCCTCCGAGTCCTCCTCCAGGAGACTAAATGGAAAACAAGCCCTCATGACCAGGAGTCCACATGTTTGCAGTTTCCACAAATACCAGTTCCCAGGGCGTGGACGGGGGGGGGGGGGAGAGGGAGCGATCCCCCCGCTCCTGGCCATGGGGCTCCAGGTCCCCCACTGCTCCCTCTGATTCTGCTGAAGATTCTTACGTCAGGCACCCCTGCGGGAACGGATACAGGGGAGCTGACCAGGAGAACCAGCCTGCTGCCATACGTCTGGAGGTGTGGGACCGGGCTGCTCAGGGGAACTGTGGAGAAGGCGGGGAGCCCCTCTTCCTGCCATGGCCACTGTGGGGAAGTTGGCTGTGTGGTTGTTGGTGAGGGCATGGGATCGGCAGGCAGGGGGCCTGAGTTTGAGGCTTGCCTCTACCCCTTGTGAGTTTGGCGACTTCGGACATGGGACTTAAGATCCCCATTTGTCTGCTTTATTATTGGTAAAGCCAGGGTGGTAATGATACTCCCACTATCTACGTCACGGGTCACGGGCAGACTGGACACCAGGATGATGGTGAACCTGTTCTGCAAACTGTAAAGCACATCCAGTGTCTGGCCACGTGTTTGCACAGAGAGGCCACTCAGTAGATGTTGGCTGGGATGAATGATGAACTGATGAACCTGGACATGAGCTCACCGAGAACATGACATTTTTTTTGCCAACATTTTTTTTGCCAACCATTTTTGCCAATGTTCCAGAATTGGATGGCAATGGAATGAGTGAAAATGTAAGCAAATATATTTGTGTCTAATTAATGGTGAATGAAGAATAGCTGGTTGATGCTCATGGAGGGAGTCTTTGAGGAGACTGAGGCTATTTTTGTTGTTGTTGTTTAGAATTTCCAGGGGCCTGGGGACTGTCTGGCTGAGGAAAGAAAACTACTAGAGACTAAAATCAAAGGGGAGGAAGAAATGGACAGAGCTCCTCTGGATGTAGAAGTGTATGCTCAGCTTCTTAAGAGACCTTCCCTAGGAAGGGGAAGTTCAGTGAAAAAGAACAGAATTATAATTTGCCATTACGGATGCAAAGGAAAGGAGAGATATACCATGTTTATCAAAGGAAGACTCAGTATCTCCAAGATGTTATGTCTCCCCAGAATAATCTACAGATTCAACGTAATTCCAGTGAAAAGCCTACAGGCTGATTCTTAAACGTAGTCAAGGGCCTTTAAAGAACACGGCGAAGAGGGAGGCTGTGTACCGTCAGTTATCAAAACTTAAAAGGCTGCAGACATCAAGGTGATGTGGTATTGGGTTGGGGAAAAACAAAAAAGGACCAACAGGACAGAATAGGGAGCCCTGAAACAGTGTCACACACTCACATGCACAGAGGTAGTCTCTTGGTCACCTGGGAAAGACCCTGGGACAGCAGGTATTCGTGACATGTCCCTCACACCACATATGAGACGTGACTTCACAGTCAAGTCCCAGATTCTTTTCATGGTAAGTCCTGAGCGTGCAAAGTAAAACTGTAGCAATTTTAGAAGAAAATAGGAAGTATAATGACCCACGTTTGGGAAGGATTTCTTAATCAAGACAACAGGATACAAAGGAAGATGGATACGTTTGACTACATTCAAATTAAGAATTTATTTTCATTAAAATTTAGACATCAAGATAGAGAAAAGGCAAACTACACATTGCAAAAAGATACTTCTAAGATGTGCCTGCCAAAGGATTAGAATAGTAAGCAGAATATATAACTTCTAAAATAAATGTATTCTAAAAGAAAAATGGACAAAGACATAAATATGCATTTACATAAGAGGAAACACAAGTGATCATTTAACATTCCTAAGAGCACATAAAATGCCTAATGTTATCGACAGTCATGAAAATGTAAACTGAAGCTACAATATCATTTTAATCCCATTGAACTGGCAAAAATTTGAAAAGCCAATCAATACAAGCGCTGGCAAGGACGGACAATAGCGTACATTACTGGTGAGACAGTAAATTGGTATCATTTAGTATGGTGGAAGGTGTGTTACAAGCCAGCCCAGCAGTGCCACTCCTAGACAGATAGTGCCTCAGAGGACTCTTCCATGTGCACCAGGAGACGTCGATAGGAATGTTCATACCGAGCTGTTTGCAGACAACAGCAGAGAACCCCAGTGTCTCAAGAATGGCTGGGTTGTGGTTTATTCGTACAATGGAATGCTCTGTAACAGTGAAGACGAATGATTTAAAGCCAAACATATCAACAAGGATGCATCTCGCTAGTGATGTAAGGGGATCAAGTAAGTCATAGAAGAATACATATCACATTTCACAGAAGAATAGGTATTCAGAAATAGTGACATTTCTACAGAATTCAAAATTATGCACACCATGCTGTTTAGGAGTACATATCTTCATAGGGTAAAACCACAAGGCAAAAAAAAAAAAAAAACTTCCGACAACAACAAAATAAAAAGCAAAGAATGATAAGGGCTATGTGTGAATGGTTTCGGGGGGTGGGGGAGGGCTCCCAGCTCCAGCAATGTTCTGTTAGCCGCAAGCTGGACATGTGGGTGTCTGGGTTTTGTTTCGTTTCTAATTCTCTGGAAGGTACACGTGTTATATACTTATTTGTATGTATTAAAGTAACTAACCAAGGGGAAAATTTTAAAGAGCGTTAAGTGGCATTGAGAAATGGGCTTGAAACATTAAAGTAAGACATATTATAAAATATGAACCAATGTTTACTCAAAATTGCATTATATATGCAAAGATAAAAGACTGGAAACAGTTTTAACAGTGCTTATCTCTGGATTATAGGGTTACAGGTAATTTTTCTTTTAGGTTTATATTTTTAAATATTTCCTATAATGGATCTCTTTGAAATGAGAAACGCGTAAGATTTATTACATACAGAAAAAAAAGAGTGTCTGATAAGCAAAGTACACAAATAATAGCTGTTTAATGCACTACTGTCCCTAGAAGCAGGTGCATTTTCAAAAGGAATCATTTTTAGCCCAAAGGCATCACTTGGGGCAGTGGAAGTTCAGACTGCGGACAAGTGGGTGTGAAGCTGCGTTTTAGGGTGGGGGAGGATGGGTGGGCGTGAGGCCTTTCGGGCGCTCATCCATGGGCCGGCCTTCTAGTAGCTTGTCAACGTGGGAAAGAAAAGGTGCCACTAACTAGAAACTTGCTTCACTCCTGCAGTTGGATAAAAGACACATAGGAGTACGTATGCATCGTATGTTCTATTGTTTCCTTCTTTTGCATGTCTGATTCATTGCCGTGGAACTTTCCCACTTACAAGTAAATATCAAGAGGATAATTAGTGGTCCAAATGAGCCACACACACAGGGCTGGAATTTGAAGAATCAATTTCTGGATCTGTGAGCCAAGATAAAGGCATGGTAACACCTATCGTAAGTGAAATGGTAGCATCCTGACATGGTGCTTACTGAGAGCTTTAAAAGTTTTAGATCTGCTAGTTGTAAAATATCCCAACATCAGCTCAGAAGAAAGGAATAATCGAAGAAAAGGGTCATTAAGGACAGATCTATTTGTCTCTCATGCATGAGAAAGAGCACCTAAAATGGAAGCAGTGGTCACCCCAGAGCAGCCCTTCGGAGACCTGGGTAACTATGGTAACCACTGGGGACCAGCCTTTTACTTTGGAAGATTCAGATTCTAGAAGTGTTGGTTGGATTTGTGCAAAGTCCCACGAGGGAGAACTGGTGAACTTCAAGTGCTGAATGGCTCCTTCTTTGGGGGAGACGGCAATCTTTTCGCAAAAAGTCTTGGTTCCTAATTGCCAGCAAGAAATGCTAGCCCTGTGGAACAGTCAGAAACCCTACGTCTAGCAAACTTGCCTTTCCTGAAGTTACAGTATTCAAGGGACAAAACACTTCGGGACTACTGAAGAAACTGAACTGGAACACCAAGCTTTTCTTCATAGATGCATGCATTTTGAAAGCGACAAAACAGACAACACTGTCCATACAAGTAGTCATTAGAATGTCAAGGAAGGGCCTACCTATTGTTTAAAATTCCCTCTAACAGCCCTGGCTGGTGTGGCTCTGTGGATTGAGCGCTGGCCTGCGAACCGAAAGGCCGCAGGTTCAGTTCCCAGTCAGGGCACGAGCCTGGGCTGCAGGCCGATGTTTCTCCCCCTCTCTTTCTCTCTCCCTTCCACTCTCTCTAAAAATAAATAAAATGATAAAATTAAAATAGAATTCCCTCTAATAAAAGCACTGCTTATTTCAGCATTGAAAAAATGGAATAAAAACACATGCATTTACATATAATCAGAAAAATGTCTCACCTTTCTTGAAATTTCTTGAGTTTCTCGGGGTCAGCCTTTATTTTAGTGGCTGCCTTTTCATCTGTGAAACCAGAGACTGCCATTCTGTTCCCACTGCCATTCTGATTTGGGAAAGCAGATGCTGCAAAGAGAGCGAGAGGTATGTGTTCTTGCAGGGACCCACGCACATGCACGTGGCCGTGTAAGCTCATCCTTGAGGCAGAGGAGCTGGAAGTCTCCACCAATGACAGGCTTCCTTGAGGATTTAGTAAGAGATCTTCTGTGTACAGCGGAGCCCCCCGAGATTGGCTTGGTGAAGCACTAGCTTCCGCTCCCCGGACATCGAATTCACGTGCACTGTTGGCTGGAAAGTAACTGTGGTTTTCAGGACTGGCAAAGGGATTCCTATTTCTAATGGGGGACAGTGGTCGACGGGCATTGAGCCTTGAGGTTCCCTCTGAGTTTGAACTGTGACCTAGAGTGGCTGTCATCGGCAAGTCTACTGGGACGTCATCTGTCAGGGCAGAATGCATTAATGATCCAGGAGTGTTATAAGAGGAATTCACTGGTGATCTTGGTCCACCAGAAAGAAAGCAATCAGGAGGAGGACTAGACTGGTTTAAATAGGTTTGCTGTTCTCTTTCGTAATTAGGGGTGCCTGGCCTGTCTTCCACAGAAATGCAATCACTAAATGCATCATCGGCACGGAGGCCATCTTTTAGGTTAGGGTCGAGTTTGGTGTCCCGTGAACGAAAGGTCTTGTCCTCGTTTTCACTGTCACCACTGTCATTCTCCGTCGCAGCCCCCCCATTAGGCAGCCTGGGGTCTTGGGACGTTCTCTGCCTGACAGGAGCCTGCTCTCTCACTGGCTCCGTTACGTGGCTTATTCTTAGTGAGCCACACCTGGACTTACATTTTCGTACAGAATTAGCCCTGCAATTTTCAGGATTTTCTTCAGAATTTTTATTTTTGGCCAGAGGGGCCGATGTGCCGAGAAACTGACTTCTCTTACGACGGGAAGGAGAACGGGGTGCACGCATGCTGGCCAGCAGCCGTTCTTCCTCCTCGTGGGTTTCCTCCTCAGTGTCATCACTTTCTCCTCCACAGCTCGAGGACAAAACGGAGTAAAAATCTTCGTCTCTGAACCTAAACGGCGCCCATCTCGACTCTCCCATGGTGGTGGTGAAGGGTGGCGGCCCCGAGGACTCGCTCGACACCTGCGGCCTGTTTGTTCCTGGGAAGGCCTGGGATGGGGCCGGCTGTGGCTCCTTCTGGGGAAGAGCACGCCGGTCTCCTTTTCTGGCTCTCTCAGGGGTGTTCTTGGTCATGGTCATTGGCTGTGAGGGTGGGACTAAGTTCCTCCTCTCTCGCATTGGCCTCTTCAGCTTAGCATTGCTTGTCCACATTGCGCCTTCTCGTGGAACTGGATCTGCATTGAGAAAAGACAAGTTTATCATTCTACTATAGGCGCTCGCAGATGAAAGACCTCTAACACCAAGGGTGAGAGCCCCTTAAGGTAGCAAATAAGACTGAGAGGGGAAAATACACGGGTCAGAATTGGCTGGGGGGCACGAGACTTCTGGCCGGCAGCCCTGGCCTCATTTTACTGCTTCAGAGTTCTCCTTTGCACGTTGGTGGGGCTCAGGCTGGCTTCTGGGGGAACCCTTGAGGCTACTGCTCCTTTCGGCAGAAGCTTCAGGCAGACTGTCCAGCCCCAGGTCAGTCAGGGCTGGTGGTGGGTGAATCTCTCACACGGTGGCTCTCGCTCCAGCATTCGATGGAGGGGAAAGCCAGCCTGAGTCCAGGAATGACTTCTGCAAAGCCCCCCCGGTGCTTCCTCACCCAAGTTCACTCGGCATGTGTCTGTGACCCGCCTGCTTCACACACAGCTTTACAAAAATCTTAAGAAAACTGCAGTCTGCCTGGGCAGATCAGGAGGAAGACTCTAGAAGCTGGTGCCCAATTAGACAGATGATCTGTGACTACATTTACTAGTTAGTGCAAATAAAAATCATAAGGCTCTCATGATATCACTATGCCCTCTTTGTCACTAGCCCTTAGCCAATTTGTAACCTCTGGCTGTACTACAGTTCCACCCCACTGTGCCCCAAATCTCAGGTGTGAGGAGATATGGGGAGGGGGAAAGGGCCCATGTGGGAAGGAATTTCTACTGGTAAAATCATTTGGTTAAAACTTGCCTTATAAAAATAATGACTGGGCCTTTTATTGAGGGCTTATCCTGAACGGGTCAGGCACCACACCGTTACCTGTCCATGTTTAGGCCTACAGTGCTGTGATTGGGTACTGCAACCACACTGCATTGTAACTGAGGGCACCAAGGCGTGGGGGGGTTACATAACCTGCCCCGTTCTGGTAAGCGATGGAGCGAATATTTGAACTCAAGCCTGCCTGAGACACGGCTTGTGTTCTTATCCACTACCCTGCGTTATGCTTCAGAAACTGGCTGGGCTTCCTGGTGAAAATGAGAATCCATTTAATTCATCGCTGCCCGTGTGTGCTGTGAGGGATCTCTTACCATCTTGACGTGCAGAGGACACTGAAAGGACTTGTCTGATCCCACTTACCTTTGTTCCCCCGGCTCTGGCCTTCCCCCTCAGCTCCCCCACAGGATCTGATGAGGCCTCACTATCCTTGTCATTCAGTTTCTAAAGCAGCTCACGGTGCTCAGTGCAGCGTGGACAGGGCTCCACGGACTCAGGAGGGCTGTGTGGTAACAGCTCGGGCAGGTGAGAGGCAAATCCCCCGAGCACGTTCGGCTCAGCCAAGAGCCAAGTCAATACTGACTCGCTGTAATTGAGGGCTCCCGGGGGAGCGCCAGCTCGGGTCTCCAGCGTCCTGATGCTCCGTAAGCCTCTTTTACTGTGAGCTGCAGGGGACACTCAGCAACGCAGTGCAAATCTTTACTCATCGGCTCTTCTAGAAATAATTTGTGCTGTGTGCCAGGCCCCTCACGGGCTTTGCAAACCCCCATCAGAGACACACCAGCAATGCCAGGATGCCCCGAGCACCTGGCTGTGACGTGCCGTGCCCACTGAGGCCGGGCTGCGTGCAGGAACCCGGATCTTCTGGTTGCTCCCTGAACACACGGACCCTGCCGGATGGTGGGAGCCGCCTGCTCCACCCAGGGGCGGTTTCCTTCAGGCTTTGGGAGACACCTCATGGGCAAAAGAGTCAGCTAGAGCAGCTTCTGAGAAACAGAAACTGGGAACTCCACAGGAACCATCAGCTCATTTCACGGAAGCCACCAAGCTGTCACCTGGTGACACTGGCCTCTGGGGCAGGAGTCACAGGCTAAGTGCTGCACTGCAGCTCCTGGGGCTACGAACCACCCCGGGAAACGCATCTCCACCCTTCCTTGTCACCGTGCTACCTTCCTCTTTAAAAATTCCGTCAGCGCTCCCCTGGTGTGTGCGTGCGTGCGTGTTTCCCTTAAGGTGGCAGACTGTGCCATTCTATATTTATGCTATTTTAACCCTATTTCGTGTGTCTATCAAATAGGGAGCAGATTTCCTAGCTCTAGGCCTGGGAACAAACACCCGGTTTGGCATGCCAGGGCTGTGCTATTCATAGAGCAGCCCCACAGACGCTGCCGGGGCCTCTCTGAGGCCCCGCATGGGCTCCAGCTGTGAACCGGGCGCCTGCCACTTCCAGGAGTCCAGCTCGGAGCAACGGAATGTTCTAGGTGCAGCAGGAGGAGGCCAGGAAAAGCATCCGTCTGCCCCGAGACTGCGTCTTCGGTCTAGGCCTCTTCCTTCAGGTGCTTGGCCAGTAGTTTCCTGCATTCTGATGTCATATAATTTTGTCTCCTCTGGTTATAGAAGTGATCGCTATTCATCGTAGAACATTTGGAAAATACGAAAGAGGATGAAGGAGGAATGATCCAAAATCCAAAACTCAGCTGTCCATTGAGTTTTGGAGCTCAGGGGTGGACTGCAAACTCAAGATGGAGGAACTTCCCCCCGTTTGCACCTGGTGGCTGTGCTCTGGCTCAGATTTGAACTCGGAGTTCACACCTTTAGGTGGAGTGAGTGTGCGCTGGGCTACCCCAGGCTCCGCAGCCCTGTCTGTGGGTGTCTCCTGCCGTACCCACCTCTTCCCTGGTGGCACTGGGGGCTCTCTTAGCCAGAAATGTTGCTTTTAAAAACACAGTTGGGATATTTGGGCATTTACAAACTTTATGTTCTGCCTTCTTTCCCTAAAACTTTTATTGTGAGCAGTATCTCCTGCCGTTAATTATTAAGAACATGATACTAATCATGGTATAAGGCTACCTTATACAAATGTGTCGTAACTTGTTGAACTCTTCTCCTATCATTGGCATTTAGATCGCTTCGAGGTTTTTGCTGTTACCAATTATATTACGGTGAGCGTTCGCTCATACATCTTTGACTACCTGTTGAATTTTCTTAGAATAGGTTCAGAGGAAAGTGGAATGCCAAGGTCAAAAGGTACAAACTTTCTAAAGGCCTTTGACACGTTGCCAAGTTCCAGTTTGCACCCAGTTACCCCATAGGGAGGATGTGAAAGCACCTGTCACAGCCGTGTTTGGGGACGTGGCCTAGCACCTGGCCCAGCAGCGCCCAGGGAATGTGAATTAGTGGTTTCACACCCAGTACTGAGTATTATTTAAAAAGCCTTAGCCAATTTGGTAGGTCAAACTTTCCTCATGTAAATTTACATGTATTACTTGGTGAGGTTGAATTCCCACCCCCCAAACTTTTATTAGCTACCTGTATTTCTTCTGTGAAACTGTCCGCTATGGCTCTTCCCCATTTTTCTCTTAAGTGTTCATGTTTTTCCTATTGGTTTGCAAGCGTTTTCTATGCATTACCTCTCTGTCACATTTGCTTCAAAACTCTGATACAGTTCAAACATCTGGCTCCTGCTCCAATTTATGCAAACTACCGTAGAATGTGAGGAAAAGAACTAAAGGAGATTAGTGAGGAAATCATTAGGGGAAGATAAGGAGCCCTGGACGTAACAGAAAAGTGGGACAAATTCTCAATGAATCTCTCGGGATGATGGAAGGTGTCTTCTCCGTG
>PVKM010027761.1:0-18614 GCA_004027735.1 Carollia perspicillata
AGAATGTCTAATCTTTCTTCTTGCTGATAGCCTCTCCTTTACACTAAGAACATGCACTATTAAAGATCCACTACAAAGAGAATTATACATACCTAATTTTTCCAAGAGATGAACCATGAACCAAGGAGATCTATATGGGTCAGAATCAGCAAAATTGCTACAGCCTTTATTAGGGTAGCCTTGCCTGACTTGGTGTTCTCTGGCATGGTGACCTCCTTGTCAGCCTAGAAAATCCACATTTATTCTTCAAGTCTCAGTTTACTTCTCCAAAGCATATGCAGCAAGAGCAAACAGGGATGCTCAGTGCCCAAGAAAGATTGCCTCTTGATATCATCTTTACTTGCACTACTTTGCAGTCAGCCCTCTGCCTCATACTGTGCAAGTGTATCTTTCTTTATGTCCAGCAGTATGTCTGGGACAGGCTGGACGTTCACACCTTCCTTAAATGCCAAGGCATATCAAAAGGGAAGCAGTAACATAGACCTCAGTTGGCTTAGACCATTCTAAGTGAAACGTTCTCTCTGTCTCACAGGCCCCATTTCACCCTGTGGGGCCTTAGGCAAGGAGGGTGGCTGTGGAGTTCTCTTTTGAATTCACAGAACTTCATTCCTTCTAATCTATACCAAACCCTCTTCTGGACCAAGAGTCCCACACTTATCAGACACCATTTTGTCACATGGTCTGCTTTTGCACACCTTTGGGGCCAAGTGTTTGTCACATTGCCATCTCTGTGACAATTCCATATCCCTCTTACACTTTTAAGAGTGGTTACGTTGTATCTACCTTGTCTTATTCGGTTCAATCTGCTGTCATGAAATACCACAGACTGAGTGGTTTACAGAACAGACATCTATTTTTTCATCGTTCCAGAGGCTGGAAGTCCAAGGTCAGGAAGCCAGCATGATTGAGTTGATCGAGTCCTCATGGGAGATCTCTTCCTGCCTTGCCTTGCGGAGGGCTGCCTTCTCACTTTGTGCTCATGTGGCCTTTTCTCTGTGCATGCTCATGGAGAGATAGTTATCTCTCTTCTCCTCCTTCTCCACCTCCTTCTCCTTCTTCTTATAAGGGCACTACTTTGACCATGAGGGCCTTGCTCTCATGACCTAATTCAATCTCAGTTACCTCCTAAAGGTCCTACTTCCAAATATGATCACATTCACTATTAAGGTTGCAATATATGAATTCTGGAGGGACACACACATTCAGTCCATAACACAGCGGAATGATACAAGATAATCTCCCATTTTAAAGTCACCTGATTAGCAAACGTAATTCCATCTGCAACCTTAATTCCCCTTTGACATGTAATCTAACATTCACAGTCTCCTGGATTGAAAGGTACATGTGTTTGGGGACCATTATTCTGTCTATCACAATGACTTTCTTAAAAGAAAAAATTAACTAGTAAATAGCTGGCAAGAGCTAAAAAATGTTAGTGAGGTAGCCATCTCCGCACTTCTGATATTTTCTCTTCCTCGAAGGATCTTGCTAACCCTAATTACTGGTTTCTCTCTGCTCAGAAGAGATAGACTGATTGATCTGAGTGGTAAATTTGGGAAGAGCAAATTGAGCATGCTTGGCTCAGCATCCCCTTCTTCCTTTTGGAAGTGGCTTGCTCCTTCAGGGACTGTGCCTCTGCTGGGGGCCAGCACTGGAGGATGGGTTGCAGGATAGGGCTTACAGGGGATGAGTGGGGTAGCCTGCTAACTCTGAGGCTCAGTATTTGCAAACACCCATCAGAAGATTTGGTGATATCAGTAATAGTTTGATATTTGGCCCCATCTCCCAATTCTGATTTCTCAAACTGTTCAGAATCCATGTGAGAAAGAGAAATACCTCTATTGAAACTCCACTGTAAACTTCAAGAGGAAGCACTTAATTCATAGGATGCAATTTATTTGCCCAGAATGTCTCATTTCTCCATAAGCGGCTGTTTTTTGAGAAGAGAGTTCACGCGGGAAACAGTATATGGCATGGTGAGGAGTGTGGGTGTTGTGTTAAGGCTTCCTGGGTTCAAACGATGGCTCCAGAACTTAAATACGTGATGCTTGGCAAGGTACTTACCCTCTTTGTTCCTCCATTTCCCACCTGTAAAACAGGAATATTAATGCCTACTTCTCAGGACTGTGAGTAGTAAGGCCCCAGAGGTAAAGCACTGAGAAGACTGCCATTACAACAGTGCTCATGCAAGCACTCGGTGCGTGCTATGCGTTGTTTTTCCCTGTGTCTATGTGTAATCCATATTGTATGTGGTATAGGAATACAAAAAAACTTACTTTAGTGAAATGAAACAGGGTTCTTGGCAGCAGGGATGATGCCTTTGTATTGCCAGGAAAAGTACTGCACCTAGCACACAACAGAGCTTAAAGCATGTTTGCTGGGTTAAGAAATAAATGAGAAATAACGTTGAAAACTAAGGTAAGAAAATTATTCTGCAACAAAACACAGTTTGTTTTATTAAACTCAACAGCTAATGCTAGGGCTGAGTTTCCACTTTGTCAGAAATTCAAACAAATATATGGTTTTCAAGGTAATGCAAGTGCAGTCTGTCCAATTTTGCACCAGGAGCTGTATTCCGAGCAAACTCGCCAAGCACTCTGCTACTGCCTGATGCAATCACAGGGCACTGCTCCCCTCTAGTGGAATGTGTTGTGTAGTGCACATAAAGGTGGCAGCTGACCTACCTTTTAAAACAATTGTTTTTACTCAAATTGTTTTCCGAAATACTCATACATTTTCAGAAACTATTTCAAAATTGAAATTAATATCTCAGGTCACAAATTTATTTGCATCCATAATCTAATCCCTTTGGGAAATCAGTCAAATTAATGTTTCACTTTTTAAAATTTTGCATCAATAAACTGCAAAATAAACAGAAGCGAAAACAAAACAATGTCATAAGTAAACAATGCAATTTGAAAAGTATAACAAGTCTCGAGGGTAGTTGAGTGCCATTATAACTTAAATATGTGTGGTTAAGCCCTCTGGCTTCTAACTTCAATTTTCAATTCCACTTTAGATTGCTGAAGTTCTGCAGAAGAGTCACAGAATCCTCAATTCAATATTCTGAGCATCTAGAGTGTGCAGAAGTTGGGGAAGAGAAGGTAGGTGGAGTACACCAAAATTAAAAACACATGACTTCTGCATGTAAAAAGTAGGTGCATGGATATATGTACCACTAAGCAAAATAAAAAGCAAACAGAATATTATTCTATTTGTGGTACAAATTCGAAGACATAAGAGTAAGAAGGTTCACTCCAGGAAAGCATCCTAAAGTGGGTGGTAAATGAATGGGGTCTTGAAGAATGAATGAATAAAACTTTAACAAAAAATAAACAAGGGAAAAGCTACCTTAGACAGAAAAGAAAATGCGAACTAATAATACACATGCGTAAAAAAAAATAGATTGAATTTTGGAACAGATAACTAGCTAGGTATGGCCACAGTACAGGCATATTGAGAAATGAAGACGGAAATACAGGCTAGTTCCCAGTCACGGAGGAGTTGAATGCCATCCAAGAAAACTGGACCTTGATCTATCTGCCATGAACAGTTAGTAAACATTTTACAAGAGGTTACAATAAGATCCACATTTTTAGGGAACAAAATTGCTGTAATTCAGAAGACACTTTGAAAAAGGGGGCAACCCAAAGTGACGGAGACCAGTTTGAACATCAGCGCAATAGCCCAGGCAGCAGAATCTGAGCTCCAGCCGTCATGGTGACAGTAGAGAAAAAGACACCAAGATAAGACGTTTCAGGAAGAAAACGGCAGTCCTGATTAGAGGTGGGGGTGAGGTGAGAGAGAGGAATGAAAACAGGAGTGACTTAGGAGGTCTCCGAGGTCTTGAGTCGCAGCAGCTGGACAGACTTTGAAGCCAGGGAGGCAGAGAGCACAAGAGGAGGCAGCCTGACGGTAATTCCAGTATGTTGTCTAACTGCCACATGTGGTCAAAAGACAAAGTATCCACCTTTTATAAATGTTACAGTACATCACCATTTAAATAAGGGAAGAGGAGGGAGATAAAAATATGTAAGCTTATGCTCCAATTTCTGTAAGTTTTTAACAAAAACCTAAGTCACATAATCCTTCTGTGCCTTAGGACTTTCATAGGTAACATAAAATTATAAGACCATGAGAAGTTTCCAAAGTCCACGTCAGGTCTAAATTTTATCATTCCTTAATTCTGGGATTAGTTAAGGATGTAAGTGTTTGAGTTGCCATCCAGTAAGTACCTTATAAGCCAGGTAATCTAGAGCTTAGAGGACTATGGAAACTGTCCAGAAAGAGGTAAAACTGAAGTCATGGAAAGGAAGAAAGGAATAAGAAACAGAATCTTATAAAGGAAGATAAGGGACAAAGCCTGTGGACAGAAACTTGGAGAGTCTGAGCATCCCATCCTGGGAATGACACAACCACACACCCAGGCACCCAGGCCAGGAGAAACCCAGACGTCACCTTTGACTCCATCCTCACTACCCATCATTCCAACCAACACCACTTCTAATCCATCCACTTCTCTCCATCCCCACAACTGTTTCTCTAACACAGGCTACCATCGTCCCTTACGTAAGTGGCTAAAAGGGCCTCTTTTTAAGAAAAATAAGTTATGTTTTAAAGTGATGGAACAAAATTCATAAATTACCATAAGGTATATATGATGAACATTTCCCTCCCACCTTCTATACATATATATAATTCCCAATCTTCTGCTTTTACAAATTACAAAGAAGACTCATTGACTTTTCTCTCACATTTTCAAGTACATCTGTGGGCTAGCTTTAAGTTATAATTTACTTAATCCTCTATTTCATTGGGCAGCATCTGTTATAGGATCCATAATATCAACAATGATTAAACTGATATATTTCCTTTTCTATTCCATGCCCCTCCTCACTCCAACACCTAATTTTCATGCACTATAAGATATTCCTTAGTATTTATCTTTAAAATTTAATATATATTTATACTTCTAGTACTTCATTTATCAGCTTTAAACAGGTTTTGCCTTCCGATTGCAAAAGGTACTATACCAGTTCCCATGTTTTCTCCAACTTTTTCATGTTTTGTTTCTTCTTTCATTTCCACCTTGTCCAAGTTTATAAAATAATCTAATCATAGTACCGTTGTTATTTCCATCTTTTTTTTTTAAGATTTTATTTATTTATCTTTGGAGGGGAAGAGAAGGAGAGAGGGAGAGAAATATCAATGTGTGGTTGCCTGTCATGCGTCCCCTGATTGGAACTGGCCTGCAACCCAGGCATGTGCCCTGAATGGGAATCGAACTACAGTTGTTCAGTTCTCAGGCCTGCGCTCAATCCACTGAGCTACAACAGCCAGGGCTGTTATTCTTATCTTGATCCTACATTTAATCATACTGGCCTCACTGACACCCCTTTTCTCTGTTTATTGGTTGTTGAAGTTTTCCCTTTAGAATCTTCATGAAAGCCATCTGTTCTGAAGACTAATGGGTATTATGTTCTCTGACTTTTTGAATGTTCAAAGATATCTGTTGTTTTTATATTAAAATAATGACTTTGCCCTGGCTGGTGTGGCTCAGTGGACTGAGCACCAGTCTTCGAAGCAAAAGGTCACCAGTTTGATTCCCAGCCAGGGCACATGCATGGGTTACGGGCCGGGTCCCCAGTAAGGGGCGCACAAGAGGCAACCACACATGAATGTTTCTCTCCCTTTCTTTCTCCCTTCCTTCTCCTCTCTCTAAAAGTAAATAAGTAAAATAAAATAAAATAATGGCTTGCCTGGGAATATATTTCTTGAGTCTATGTTTTCTTTCCTTCAGGAATTTTAAGTGTCGTTCCACTGTTTCCTAGTATTGATCGTTGCTCTGAAGTATGAGCCAGCCTGCCTTCTTTCCTTCTATGAAATTTGATAGTTTTGCCTAGTCACACAAAGGAGTCTTCATACTTGAGCTCCAGTAATTTTTTTCAGGATATGATGACTGTGCTGATCATTCTGTGTCAAGTTTTCCTACATGCCTTATGCCTTTTCCATACAGCTAAGAATTCTTTTGTTTCTAGAAAAAAAAGCTTGAACTATATACTTAAATATTGATCTCTTTCATTCAATCTGTATATACCCTTCCATGTATGCTAGATCTTCTTTATCTTTCCTATCAATTATTTTGTCCCAACTTTCTATGCATTTTTTGTAGATTGTCTCATTTTTCCTGCTTTTTTTTTTTTCTTGTTTTGCAGTGCCATGACCAGGGATGCAACCCACAGCATTGGCACATAGGGATGACGCTCCAAATAGCTGAGCTACCTGGCCCAGGCTGTTGCTTTTCTTAATCCTGTCTATCCTCCTTTTCTCTGAGGTATCTCTTCTGGAGCACTGCGCTTTGCCAGTTTTGTCTGAAATATGCAGATGCAAGCAGTGTCTTTCTGTACCTGCTTATACTCTTATTTAACCATAACTGCTCTCAGTAACCCTTCCTCATATATTGTGGTTCAAAGTTATAGAGTTCATCTGATTTCTATTCATAGATTGAATTTGCAATTTTTTTGTTTCTTACTCTTCTTATCCAGCATTGTTTTCTGAGAGAAGAAGAGTGTAGTGCCATTTTTATTTGGCCATTTTAAAAGTGGAAGTCTTTATAATAGGGTTTTGTTCTATTAATAGGGTTTTACTAGTCTCCCTAACACAATCTTTTCCTTTAATCCATTTTTCAATTCCAATAAGAATGATCTAAAATGGAAATCTGGTCAAGGCAGTACCCTGCAAGAAAACCTTTTATGACTCTGCATGAAATCGGAATAAAGGCCAAACATTTCTAAGATCTGTCCCCTGTCTACCTCTCCTGCCAAATCTATTTTTCTGCAGCCCCCTCATACTCAGTATCACAGCATATTTAATTTCATTATTCCAACTCTCCATGACCTGTTTTGCCTCCAGTCATGCCCTGTACTCTGCCTGAAACATTGCACTCCTGATCTGACACTGACCACTCTATTTTCCTCTTAACTCCTAGTAACCCTTCGGTTCTCAGAATGATAATAATAATGAGCCGCCATTGTTATTGTTTACTAAGGCACTGTGCTAAGCAATGTATACTGTTAACTCATTTACTGTGATGGGAAACCAATGAAATTAGTACTATTATTGTCCCCATTCCAAATATGAGAAAACTAAAGGCAGAGAAGATTAAGAAGTTTGTCCATGGTAACAAAGCTAGCAGATGTTGGAGCTGCAGTTGGATCCCAGCACCCAAAGGCCCTACAACAACAAACTGCCTGAACATCAGGCTGCTTTTATGTCTCTGCTCCTCACCCCTCAACTTGGGTTAGGGGCCTCACCTACGTTCACCGACAGCCGTTGGTACTTCTCCAATCCTGGTTCTTAACACATGGCATTATAATTGCTTGTCTTCTAGAGACTCTTCAGGTTAAAAACTGTATCTGTCTTGCTTTTACTGTATCTGCCTTGTCCGATATATAGCAAGTGCCCAATAAATATTTTTGAAATGAAAAATTACTTTTCCCAGGATTGAGAAATGGGAACGTTTTTAGAAAGTGCGAGAATGTGCAAAGAGGTCAGTATCATTAAAAGCCTTTCCCTCAGAAGTGACACTGCTAACGGCATTGCAAACGTCGTCAATGTCAAGTTCCTCTCCTGGACCAGCCCACAGAGCTGTCCCACCAGAGCCCCTCCTCCTTTCACCTCAGAGACGAGAAAAAGGAGGAAGATTCTATGTTGTGACAACATCGTACTACATAAATTTCATGTCTTTAAATTTTGTAAATAGTTGCTTTTAGGGAGACCTCTTTGAATGCCTGACTTGAGCACAGATATTAAGATGGAAACCATTCTGTCAGACTGCTTAAGCACAGTGAAGCCAAAAAAAGAATGGATTATAAAAAAAGAATGAAATCTTACCATTTGCAACAGAATGGATGAACCTACAGTGTATTATGCTAACTGAAATAAATCAGTCAGAGAAAGACAGATACCATATGATTTCATTTACATTTGAAAAATAAACAAACTAAGTAAAATAAATAAACGAACAAAATTAAAACAGAGTCATAGATACAGAGAACAAACAGACTGATGGTTGCCAGAGGGGAGAGGAGTGGGGCTCTGGGTGAAAAAGGTGAAGAGACTGAGAAGTACAGAATGGTAGTCACAAATAGTCATAGGATGCAAAGTACAGCACAGGGAACATATTCAATAATACTGTAATAACTATACATAGTGCCAGGTGGGTACTAGAAATACCGGAGAGTATACTTTGCAAATTATATGATTGTCTAACCACTATGTTGTAAACCTGAAACTAAGACAAAATAATATTGAATGTAAACTATAATTGAAAAATAAAATGAAATAAATAAATGAATTAAAAAGAATGGATTACCTTAGGCTAACCCAATTTAGATTTGTGTGGGATCACCTACGGTTTTCCTAACTTGGATCAGGGCAGTTGCCGCCACCTGGGAGCTCTGACATTCTTCTCTCTTCTGTTGCTCCTTGTAGTAAGTCATCATCAGTTCAGACAAGTTATCAGAACAATACCATATTCATCCAATCTTCCTTAGTAAATCATGGCTCCTCTGTCATAATCACTAAGGAAATTAAAAGTTACAAGTTCTTTGCAGATTCAGACACCACATATATACATTGAGTCTATTCTCTTGGAAGACGGCATTAACTGATCTTCTTCAATAAGTCTAAATCTTCGTGATTTAGGATTAGATTAGTCTCCTAAATATGACAGCAAAAGCACATACTGCAAAGGAAAAAATAAATTGGACTTCATTAAAATTTAATACCTTTATATTTCAAAGGATATGATCAAGAAAATGAAAAGATAACACACAGCATGGGAGAAAATACTTGCAAGTCACACATTTCATAAGGGATTTATATACAGAATATATAATTCTTACAGCTCAATAATAAAGAAACAAGTAACCCAATTAAAAATGGGCAAAGAATCTGAATATAAATGTCTTCAAAAAACATATACAAATGGTCAATAAACACATAAAAGATGCTCAACAGCATTAGTCATAAGGCAAATGCAAATCAGGGCCACAAAGATATGCTACTTCACACTCACTAATATGGCTGAAATAATAAAAACATAGCAACAAATAGTGACAAAGAAGTGGAGAAATTGGAACACTCATACACTGCTGATGGGAATCTAAAATTCTGCAGGCATTAGGAAAAAAGTCTGGTAGTTCCTCAAAAGATTACACAGAGACACAGAGAGTTACCAATTCCACTCCTAGGTATATACAAAAGAGAAGTTAAAATATAAGCCCACACAAAAACTTGTACACAAATGTTCATAGTGATAGTATTCATAATAGCTAAAAGTTAGAAAAAACTTAAATATCCATCATTTGACGAATAGACAAATAAAATGTGGCATATCCAAATAATGGAAATCATTTGGAACTAAGAAGAAAATGAAGTACTGGGATCAGCTACAACATTGATAAACCTTGAAAACATCAAGTGACGGAGTCCAGATATAGGATATATTGTATGATTCCATTTGTGTGAAATGTCCAGGATAGGCAAATCTATAGACAGATAAATAGGTCAGTGATTGCCCAGGGCTGGGATGATTTGGGGAAGAGGTGGGGACAGGAATGGAGAAGGACTGCTGGTGTCTGTAGGGTTTCTTTTCTGGAGTGTTAAAAATATTCTAAAATTAGATTGTGGTGACTGCAAAACTGTGCAAATATATAAAACCACTGAACTACATATATTAAATGAGTGGATTTTATGGTATGTGAAATATATAGTAATAAAACTATTTTTAAATATGTAATCAAGTATGTGACACACAGCCTCATGCTTAAAGAACAAGAATTTCCAAGACACCAATCAAAAAGAACAAAGCAAAGCAAAAACAGAATACCATTTTCCCTATACAATGTATAGATTCTTAATCGGGTTTAAGTATAAGCAGAATAATACTTTGAATTTAGTTCAAAGTTGCTATCACTTTGGTTTACTAACAATACAGTAAGTAAATGAGGTAAATAATATCAATGAGAAAGGATGCAAAAGGGTTGGCTTAGCACTCCACTGACCCTTTTGTATGTTATGAATATATAACCAAAACTTAATGCTCCTGGCTGTCCATGCAAAGTTAGATATTTCAGGTCAGAGTGAAATTGGAAGTCAGCATTTGTGCTGCCTGTCACTACCAAACCAATAAGTAGAGACAATGATTGAATTTTTATGGGGACTTTATTCAGATGCTGGCAATCTGAGACGACCAGGGGTTATATACCCTCAAAAACCATTTTAACATCTTATCTCAAGCTGACCTTTTTATAAGGAGAATAAAGGGTAAGTAAGGGGTTTAAAAAAAGGTTAATTGAATAAGAGGTGCAGTCCAGTGGAGATTTCCCTAGTACTTCTTTATTTGTTGATCAACAATTCTTTATCTGGTTACCTTGTTTCCTCCCTGAAACACAATGGGTCAGTTTCCAACTCCATTGTATACCCTTACCCCCTGGGCCACAAATGTTGACCTCCTGGAGTCACTAGGTCATATTTTCCAGTTCCTGGAGCAACAGCTTTCCAAGTGCCTTAATCACTTAAGCCTATTAACCATGACTGAAGCTAAAATCTTTAACTCTCGAGTTCCCTTATCAGAAGGTGCACAAATGTGTAATTCACTCTGTATTTTATTATAACCTTAAGATCCAACAACAAATCACAATAGAATTGATAAACAAAAGAGGTGAAAGACAAATACCATATGATCTCACCATTAACAGGAACCTAATCAACAAAACAAATAAACAAGCAAAATATAACCCAAGACACTGAAATTGAGAACAGGCTGACAGTGAAAAGAGGTATTTCTTTAAGAAGGCTGTTTAAAGGAACATTGAAAAAAATGCTACAAAGAAAGTACAACTGAGTGTAACCAAGAAAGAGGATTCAATATTGAAAATTGAAAAGGAAATATAAGCATATAGAAAGAAGATTAAAATAATATTGTAAGGAAATACTTTATGCTCAATAAATTCTAAATCTGAGAGGAAAGGGGATGTTTTTCTAAGTAAAGTTGAGTTAGAAAAAAATTTTCAAGTAGAGGGAGAAAATTTTAGGTACATCAATATCATAGAATAAATTGGAAAAACTATAGATACGTACACAACAACCATATCCCCTCTGCCCAACAAAGGAACCAGACCATGTGATTTTACAAGTGAGTTTCAGTAAAGACTGAAAAACAGGTGGTTCATATGTAAACTGTTTCAGGGCACAGAAAACAAGAGTAAGCTTCTTAAATCGTTTTATAAAACTAGCACAATCCTGATAATAAAACCTGACAAATAAAACAAGAAAAGGTAACAAAAGACCAGTTTCACTGGTTAATAAGATACAGACATCCTAAATAAAATGTTAACAACTGATTCCAGATTTCTATTAAGAGACAAATGTAGGATGACCAAGCAAGGTTTGTGGGGGGAAAAGAAACCACAAAATAAGCCTGACAAGCTTAGAGACAGAAAGTAACCGTGTAGGATGGTCTTAGAACTTGTGACCAAAAGTGAGTCGTGGTGGGTAGTCATGTCCTATGTCTGCATCTTCCCCGACAAAGGTCAATCCTTACCTTAACTGAGCCTGTCTGTTTTCTTTTTCTATTTATGATACCATACTTTGCAACATCAGAGTAATTTCCTTTTTTCCAGATTCCTCAGGGCACAATCTCCCACCAGAGCAGGAGATCACAGAGCCCTTCATTGTTATTTTTATCTAGTTAATTGTTAACTGTTAACTTTCTTTTACCCACAAATGCAAAAAAGAATTATGTCTCTATTTGTTTTACTTTTTATCCAACCCCAGAGATTTCCAGCTTTGCTTTCTGTGTGTTCCTAATCTATCATCATTGGATTTCATATAACCCCTTATGCCTCCTCCTTTGACAGAAATGTATAAAATAAGGTAAAAAACTGCCATTGTCTGGAGCAAAAATTTGTCAAATTTTCTCACTCTATTGAAATTTTGTTCCACAGCAATTGCCATCAGTTTGACTCAAATAAACTTATAAAAGAAACACTTCATTGTTTCTTACACTGACATTCATTTGGTGTAGTGTGGCAGGATTCCAGAGATGACCTCGCAGACCAAGACCCATGCTAGAGGAAAGTAATGAGCCAACACCATGTGCTATTGTGGCGCCATCTGCAAAGCCAGCCTATGACCTTGTTAACATGACTGCCATTTCACTCTTCTGAGCTTATGTTCCCAGGACTGAAAAATTACTGGAAATGCAAGAACAGAACATGTCTAACTGCTCCTCACGACTGCAGGCAAAAGATAACATTGGAGAAAATAGCAGCTTACCAACCAAAACCACCTGTGTAGAAATGCCCCTAATGGCCCAGCAGCCACACAGCAGCAACCCCCTACCTTTTGTATTCCAATAAAAACTCACAGTCCCAACCTTTCAATCCAGTGCATTTCTCTGTGCCTAGCCCCTTTCCTCCCTTGGAAAGTGAATAGACTTTGCTCTGTGCATTTTCTTCTTTTTCTGAATTCTTTCACAGCCCACATCATTTGCTACCCTAACATTTTGGTGGCCCATATGATGACATTCTCTATTTCTCCCTCTCCTCTATCTCCTGAGACTTGTAAGTAGGGGAGCAGTGGGCAGTAGAAGCTTGTCCCAGGCTTACCCCCTAACCCTGTCTCTGAGAGTTTTGGAGAGAGAATTCTAATCCTTTTCCATCTCTCCAGACTCTGCAGACAGCCACTTCCTAACACCTGCCTGCCCCACCAACACAGTCAGTGATCGTAAGTCTTTCTAAAGCTTGGGACAGTAACACTAGCTTTCTTGAAAGTAATAACTTAGTCCCCAATTTTGTCATAAACCCTGGCATCAGGTCTACCTATCACTTTCCCAGAGTTTTAGCCATGAGGGCCAACTGTGGAAAACTCCATCCCTTGGAATTCTCCAGTCAAGGATGAAATGCATTGTCCCAGACACAATCTATTGTTCTGGTGGGAAACAGGGTGGCAATTCCTTCTAATGGAGATCAAAAAGAGGTTTTCCAAATGGCAATCTCAGTAACTGAGGGGGCTCTTCAGGGAGGGACCTACCCAAGGCCTCTGACACAGCAGCAGGACAGCCATCACTGGGGCCACAAACCTCTTTCAGCTGCAAACAAGAGGGTCACTGAAGCAAAAAGTACCCTAAGAACAACCTGCAGCCACTCAGACTATGCCCAGGTTGTAAAAAGATGGGGCACTGGAAGAGGGCTTGCCCTCTTCTCAAGGGAGGAGATCGAACTCACCTTCTAGAACTAGCAGGCACCCCTACAGGGGCTCCCTCCATACCCACAGACCTGCTTGGCCTCCTCTAGACATTGGACTGATGAGCCCCAGCATTGGATCAGGCTCCACTTCACACCATCAAATTGGAGGAGCCTCATCTAACTCTCTCTGTTATAGGTAAGTTCATTGATTTCTTAATTGATACCAGAACCACTTTGCTCTTCCAGAGCTTTTGGGCCCTTTGCCATCTTCTCCTATCTCCATCCTAGGGGCCAGGGCAAGGCCTCAGGCCACTCTACAAAACCCCAGTCTCTTTTGCACTCCAGGGGATCAGATCTTTGCTTGTTCATTTCTAGCAACTTCCAATTGCCCCATTCTTCTCCTAGGAAAGGACTTGATGACAAAGCTAGACACTCAGATGTTCCTACACCTTCAAGCTTCTTTCCTAGGACTGCTGAGGACTTCCTCAACCCCAACTTCACTCCTGGACTCCATTCCCCTTGAGGTTGTTTGCAGAGACCCATCTGAAGTCTGGAACACTGACACTCCTGGGAAGGTATACTCTATCCTTAAGCAACAACTCACCAAACTCTCACTAGGACTCAGTCAAAGCTGGATAGAATTCCTTCCCTATGCACTTTTTAGACTCCACATCACTCCCAGGGCTCCTCTCTTTATCATCCCCTTTGAGCTCATGTATGGCTCATGTAAGGGCCTCTTCCAGGGTATTCTTACTATTCCTAGTGCAGTGAAACTTAGACTCCCCTCCTGGATCCACCTATATCACCTGAAAGACACTAGGCCCTCCTTCAGACAAGCCTGAACCCCCAACTCTGGGCCCATCACGCTACTACAGCCAGGCTCTCAGTGACACAGAGCTAGAGCTGGATTCACCCAAATCTAGCCAATGGTCACATAAGCCCCTGCAATCTTTATCACTACTAATGAATACCTCACCTCCCTAGCAGAAGTAGTCCTATGGAACAGTCAGGCCCTGGATTTACAAATGGCTAACCAGGGAGAGATATGTGCTATACTTAATGAAGATTGCTATCTTTCTGTTAACCAATCTGGAAATACAAAATAATTTTTAAAATATTGACAAAACCAACAAGTTCTATAAAGAGGGGATTTCAGGGGAATTTGACTGGTGGGATTTTAAGGCCAATCTGGTCCTAGTTTTCCTAGATAACTCTCTTCCTAAGAACTATAGCAGCCTTTTTCTGTATTCTTGCTTTTGGATCATGTTCCTCAAATATCTTATGTCCTTACCTGAACAGAGAGTCCAGGCTCTGGGAGATTCCCTCCACGAACAGCCTCAGGCCACAGCTTGTAAGGTTGTCCAATTCTACCCTCTTCCCCTTAATGACCTGTATCCAGACCCTCAGGTAGTATCTATATTCCTAACCAGCAGGAAGTAGCTATAAGAAGATGAGACCTTCACCCATACTCCCCAGAATCAGGTCCGATCATTAAGAATAAAATCAGAATGGGGAATGAAAGGACAAAGCCGGCACCACTTGCCAGTGTGATGCCATTTGCCAAGCAGATCTGTGACCTTGTTAATATGACTGCCATTTTACACTTCTGAGCTTATGTCCCAGGACTGAAAATTACTGGAAAGCAAGAACAGAACATGACTAATTAGTTCCCATAGCCACAGGCAAAAGATAACATTGGAGAAAATGGCAGCTTACCAACCAAAACCGCCTGTGTTGCAACGCCCTTAACAGCTCAGAGCCGCACAACAGCAACTCCCCACACTTTATAATCCAAGAAAAGCTCTCAGTCCCAACCTTTCGGTGTTGGTGCGTCTCTCCACACCCAGACATTTTCCTCCCTTGGAAAGTGAATAAAATTGACTCTGTGCATTTTCCTCTCTGTGAATTCATTCATGGCCCATGTCAATGGCCACCCTAGCACTAGGTACCTGCAGGGTCCCATTGTGAGCCACCTGCTCCTCACTTTGCATTGAGTGAGCTTGGGTGAGCTTGGGTGAATTTTCCCAGGAATTCCAGACATCTCTGTTTTGAGGTTAGATGCTTGACTTTATTTGAGCTGTACTTTAAAAAATAATCCTCAAATCCAGACTAAATATAAGAGTCGAGGTAACTCAGGACAGGAAAAAAAAATAGATGGCTGCTTTTTAACTTTGGCTTTTCAATTGGAATTGCTTTCTGGGGGTGTGAACAAAACCTTTTGCTGGATAAATGAAAGCCTGAACTAGTTTGGCTCCAAAGATAAGGGATACTTCCTCCCTCCAGCTTGAATCTCAGGTATTCTTAGATGACTAAGAATCTATGTGGAGATGTCAGAGAGCATCCCCCATGACCTGCAGAAGCCCCATAGGGAATTCCAAATCAACTGTGGTTAAATAATTGACACATCTTGGGATGTGTACATAAAGGCTGTTTCCCTAGTGCTCAAGTCCTCATGGCTGTATTAGACAGCCAGGGAGAAAAACCCAGACACATCAGGTAACAGCTCCTTGGAGCTCAACCCATAAGCAACACATTTCAACTAACCACACAATATCCCTAGAAATTTGTTCAGATTCTGAAGATCCCAAGATAAAACTAAAATTATTATGGGAAATCATGCCTCCAAGGCTGAAAAATCCCAGATCCCAGCCCCTATTAATACTTCTGCAGATATAAAATAAATACAGAGCCTTACTTGCAAGTACTTACAAAAATGGGAAGATTTCCCTAGAAGAGATAGCAACTTAATATAGTCAAAATGGAACTCTTTTGATGCTTGAATTACTTTTTCTGTGTAAAATTAGAAAAAAGTAGACTCTAAAATTAAACTGAATGAATGGGAAACTTATCTTTACTGGAAATTAGAAGCTTCTAGAAGGAGCATAGATGAATTCTCTTTCAAAAGGAAGTTAATAAGAATTTTCAGAGACTGTCTCAGAACTAAAGCAGGCTTCTGAATCTAATAGATGTCAACACCCCATTCCTCCCCCTTCTACAGCTCCTCCAGTATATCCTTTGCTCTCTGAGCTTCCTTGTCCGGACTTGCCCCTCCCCCTCCCTTCTTCTTTCTCCTTCTATCTCTTCTATATCTCCTCCATTGCCACTCCTTAGTGACCTAAGAGAAAATGAGATTGGAAATATAGCAAAGGATAATCAAGGAATTCTAGACACTCCCTTCAAGGAAAAGCAAGTCCCAGGCAGAGGGTAACCAGTGATTATATATATTCCTTGGAGTAGAATAGAATTAAGGAATGCACCTAAAGATTTCCCTGATTTTCTCTGGGACCCTGAGGGATTTGCAAAGGAATTTGGCTGTTAGAACATGTGATCCTGGCTATCCTGACCTATTCCAATTAATATACCTACTGGTTTCTGGGAGCAAAGCAACAGAAGTACTAAATAAGGTTCACTCGGAAACTCCTCTTAGGGAGTCTGTACACCTTAAATAGAGCTATAGAAAACTGAAATAGGAATTAGAAATAGAAGCATCCCTTCTCCTTAAAACCATTAGTTTAGGAGAAATTGAGATTACTATAAAAGAGAAATTAAAGACGTGTAACAGAGGGGTCTGGCCAGATGGCTGGGGAGTGGGGGACCCCTGATCTAGCATAAGAAGCTGTACTGCTCTGGAGAAGGGAAGGACCAGAGGAAACCCCTTCAAGGCAGAAGATTTTTATAATTATATTTTATTGATTATGCGATTACAGTTTTTCCATTTTTCCCCTTTATGCTCCCTCTACTCTGTACTCCCCAACCCTCCAGCATCCCTCCCTTAGTTCATGTCATGGGTTGTACATATAAGTGCTTTGAGTCCTCTGTTTCCTATACCATTTTTTACCTCTCCCCGTCTATTTTATGCCTACCAATTATGCTTCTTCCATGTACCTTTCCCCCCTATTCTTCCCCTTCTCCTCCCCACTGAACACCCTCCATGTGATATCCATTTCTCTGATTCTGTTCCTGTTCTAGTTGTTTACTTGGTTTTTGTTTTCATTCTTTTATATTTTTTTGAGGTTCATTTGTTTATATTTGTGTTTGTCATTTTACTGTTCATATTTTGATCTTCCTTTTCCTGGATAAGTCCCTTGAATATTTCATATAATATGTCTTGGTGATGATGAACTCCTTTAACTTGACCTTATCTGGAAAGCACTTTATCTGTCCTTCCATTCTAAATGAAAGCTTTGCTGGATAGAGTATTCTTAGATGTAGGTCCTTGCACTTCATGACTTCAAACACTTCTCTCCAGCCCCTTCTTGCCTGTAAGGTTTCTTTTGAGAAATCAACTGATAGCCTTATGGGAACTCCTTTGTAGGCAACTCTTTCCTTTTTTCTTGCTTTTAAGACTGTTTCTTTGTCTTTAATCTTCGGTAACTTAATGATGATGTGCCTCAGTGTGTTCCCCTTTGGGTCCAACTTCTTTGGGACTCTCTGAGCTTCCTGGACTTCCTGGAAGTCTATTTCCTTCACCAGATTGGGGAAGTTTTCATTCATTATTTGTTCAGATAAGTTTTCAATTGCTTGCTGTTGTTCTTCTCCTTCTGGCACCCCTATAATTTCGATATTGGAATGTTTCAGGTTATCGTAGAGGTTCCTCAGCCTCTCTTCATCTTTTTGGATTCTTGTTTCTTCATTCTGTTCTGGTTAGATGTTTATCTCTTCCTTTTACTCCAAATCATTGCTTTGAGTCCTGTTTTCCTTCCTGTCACTGTTGGTTCCCTGAATATTTTGCTTTATTTCATTTTGGATATCTTGCATTTGTTCTTTCATTTTTCGACCAAGCTCAATCAGTTCTGTGACCATTTTGATTACCATAGCTTTAAATTCTCCATCAGATAGGTTGGCTGTATTCTCCTCACTTAGGTCCCTTTCTGAGGTTTTGCTCAGTTCTTTCGTTTGGGCCCTATTTCTTTGCTTGGGCACCCTGCTAAGTTGTAAAGGGGCGGGGCCTTAAGTACTCACCAGGGCAGGGCAACCCTCCTCGCAGCACTGCAGTGCCACCTGTGGGCGAGGGGCCAGAGAGGGAAGAGTGCAGCTCGCCTGCTCATCTCTTTATTTTTTATTTATTTTTAAAAATATTTTATTGATTATGCTATTACAGTTGTCCTATTCCCCCCCTTCATTCCCCTCCACCCAGCACACCCCCTCCCACCCACACTCCCCAACTTTAGTTCATGTCCATGTGTTATAAGTTCTTTAGTTCTACATTTCCCATACTATTCTTGCCCTCCCCCTGTCTATTTTCTACCTACCTTCTATGCTACTTATTCTCTGTACCTTTTCCCCCTCTCTTCTCCTCCCACTCCCCTGTTGTTAACCCTCCATGTGATCTCCATTTCTGTGGTTCTGTTCCTATTCTAG
>PVKM010027762.1:0-18628 GCA_004027735.1 Carollia perspicillata
GCAAATTATTTGACCTTGCCATGTCTTAGTTTACTCCTCTTTATACTGGGTGTGTTCATAGTACCTTCTCCTCAGGGTTGTTTTTAATAATAAAATGAGTAAAATAATGATGACAAATAAGTCATACATAAAGCAATTGGAGCAGTTCTTATACATAGTACTGTGTATATAATTATAGCTACCATGTACTCTAAATTTCTTTAATGAAAATAGTAGGTTTTTGTGTCATGAAAAATAGGCTTTTTTCTAATTATAAAGTTACAATTTGCATATGATTTTTCCAGCTTTTTAGCAAACTGGTTGAGAATCACTTTGAGAATTAAGAAAAACTGAGACTCAACCAAATAACCATTAAATAAGTTTGAAGAGGGACCTGGAAGTGTCACCATTTTCTGTGTTGTTTCTGTGGGAAAATATGATTTAAATTCCCAAGCAAATGGACATACACACAGGCATGCACTATTTTCAGTTATTTTCTTGATGTCCCTCTGCATTTTGTACTAAGTTCTGTGTAGTTAGAGACATGCTTTATATTTCTTTTTATATTTTTGTGACTCCTGGCATTGTGCTCTATGCCAAGTAGTTATTTCAAAAATAGTTATTTAGCCCTGGCTGGTATAGCTCTGTGGATTGAGTATGGGCTGCAAACCAAAGCGTTGCAGGTTCGGTTCTCAGTCAGGGCACATGTCTGGGTTGCAGGCCAGGTCCCCAGTGGGGGCCATATGAGAGGCAACCACACACTGATGTTTCTCTCTCTCTCTTTCTCCCTTCCTTCCCCTCTAAGAATACATAAATGAAATATTTAAAAAAATAAAATTAAAATAGTTATCTGTAGTAGTAAAGACTTTGATAAAGTAAGGCTTACTGAATTTTAAGTGCCCCCTCAACATCCAAGTGTTAAGATCCTGTGCAGGGTTTTTGGATGGTGTGGCCAGCATTGTCTTCAAGGTATTGTTTTATTTGCCTTAGTTTTTATTCAACCTTGGCCTTGGCATATCATTCTTTTTTTTTTTTTTTTCCTTTTCCCAAGTTGCTACTCATTCTGGTGCTTTATACAACAATGGGAAGACATTGTTTGTCCAACAGTCACACATATTCCACACATGAATTTATTACTATGAACGTAAATATTTTCCCCGTCACTGATTTTTAATGTATGCATTTGCCCATGTCTGCCCTACAGTGAGCTAACAGAGGTGGGGGGCCATCTTTCTTCAGTTAGTTTAAACTCGCTATACTTAGTGGTTCTCTAGCCCTCAAATTCCCAACCTTCGAGCTACGTAAAGCCACTCAACTGGATCCGAGATATTCTTTCCACTTCCATTTCTATATTATTCCTTTAATAACAACAACTAGAGAAATTGCTCTTGAATCATAGTCATAATACTGGGCCTTAGAATGTTCCTTGTCAGTCTTCCTTTTAAGAGCCTTATTACAATCGAACCACTTTGCGTTGGAGCCAGGACCGAAAGCTCAGTTCCTGGCGCTCAGTGTGGTGCCCTTTCCAGTGCACCGTCTTCTCTCTCATGGCCCTGATATCCTCGAATCACTCTACAAAGATTCCTTTTACTCTGGCCTGTAATGATATAGGCATGATAACGATGTCGTCTTTCTTCAAGTATACATACTTTTAACCCCTTGTGTGAGAAAAGCAACCTGTTTTTCATTCACAGAGCATTTTATCTTATTCAGTAATGCTTATTTATCTGAGAGACATTGAAATATCTTAACTTCTCTGTCAGTTTTCCTCGTCTGTAAAATGGGGATGATGATAATATCTACTTTGCAAATTTTGTAAGGATTACAGAGAAAAATGTAATTGTTACTGTTAATATCATTCTGTGTTCATCTGTATGTGTCCTTCATATGCAGTAATTTTCAGACACACCCTTTTAGAGAAATGAATCAGAATTTGATATGTGGTAGTGGTGGATGGGGAGGGGGGAGTTTCAGTTTGAAAAAACATTCAGGATTTTAATTTTACATTTGGAATATGAAAAAGCATATTTTTACAATAGAAATTATAAATCCATCACAATCTTCTTGGCTGATGGTGATATGCAAACTATCTGATCTAGGGCATACCATTCCGGGTGTGTATGGGTGTGCATATGTTTGAGCATATGTTTGTGCATACATGATAATCTTACATTTCTCCAAAGGGTGTGTGGTTTTAAAATGGTTGAGAAACGTTGTCATTGTGTTTGACATCTCAGTATTATTCCGTTTGGTCCTAAAGGGAGAGCAGAACTTGTCGGTACAAATAGCAGGGCTATGATAGAAGTGGGTTGGGTGTTGTTTGGGGAATCTGAACTGAAAGTGATGGAAAAGGGCCAGTGAGTGAGGTTAATACAGGTCAGCACGTGAGACAAAACCAGAGGTTCAGTTGAGAAACTCCGTTATGGACAACTCTGGCTGTTAATTGATTTGTAAAAACAACAACAAAAAACAAAAAAATCCCCCAAACCCCCTTTTAATTGTAAAATAAAACTCAAGTACTGAAAGAAAATCCCCCAAAATGTATAGTTTAACTAATTATTATAAGACAAACATCTGTCTTGTCATCCCTCCATGCCCCCCATCCCAATAAAAGCCCTCCCTTTTATTCCCAAGTAGCATTTCCTGTGGTTTCTCTATGGTTTGATCACCCAGATGTGAACTTTCCCTCCACCTTTGTAACTTGGTGTGCCTCTTGTCTTTTTCTTACAATTTCTGTTGAAGAACTGAGGCCTTTTAACTTGTGGAGTTTCCTTCACTCTGGGAATTTCCCTTTTATGGGTTCAGTTCAGCTACTCCTCTGTCCTCTGCATTTCCTGCAAATTGGCAGCCCATCCAGTGGCTTCACCAGACTGAGATTCAATTCCTTTGACGTGACTGTTGGCGGTGGTATATTCTTTCATTGGGAAGGTCACAATGTCTGGTTTTTGCTTTTTTTGTTGTTAGCTGCAGATGTGCTGTCTAAATGCATTAACTTATTAGGAGTTGTAAATATGAGGCTGCAAATTCTTATGCAACCATTTGATTACATTTATTAGCTGGAAAAATTTTATAGGGCAATGTCTCACCTCATTTACTATTTGCTTCCTGAGTGATAAAGTTCAAATAGGAAAGGCAGGATACATTCTTGTACTTACCTAATTTCAGCGTCATCAGTTCAGATGATGACCAGTTTATTGTTATTGTGAACTTATGGCTTTAAACGTTTTTGGTGTGTTTTAATGCATTGCAGTTCATTCTCTCATCAGAAACTCACATTGTTCTTTTGGCCTCTGAGAACTTCAGCTCGGCTCCTTAGCCATTTTGACGTGACTGTAGAAGTCTTTGATAGTTTCCTTGCTATTTCGTATCACAAGGTGTTTCAGACTCATTTTGTGCATTTCCTACTAAACTGGAATCAGTCATTTCTCCAAGAAGCCCTCCTGCTTAAAAATATTTTTTTAATGGCAAATGCTATTTTAAGACCCCGGTCTATGCATAAAGATGCTCACTGCTTCTCAGTTTGTCATTGTTTTTAAGCCTTTTCAGAGGACAGAGCTAGGGAAATGTATCTCTTAAGGTCACATACCTGTGGGTTCATGCTGATATTTTCCGTTCAAATTCAAAATCAGTTTTTATTTCACAGTTCTTACTTTCTTCTGTGTTATAGCTGTTACTCCTTTTTACATGCTGAAGATATGATAGTATTACCGTGCCCATAATTACTCATTTACTTTAATTCCACATAACGCATACAGTAGTCTAGAAATAATAATACTGATAGAACTACAACCAATTTTTGGTTACCAAAAACAATTTTTAAAGGGTTTCTTTGCATATGCTATTTATATCCACCCCAAATATTTTCTCATGGTAGCTCTATATTTGTCAGAGCATATAATCATTAAATACTATGCTCTCTCCATCCCAGTCTTACTCCCACAAGTAACTATATAATGAATGCTTATAACCAATCCTTAAAAAAATTTTTTTTATTGCCCTGGGCAGTGTGGCTCAGTTGTAGGGTGTTGTTCTACAAACCAAAGGTCATGGGTTGGATCCCTGGTTAGGACACATGCCTGGGTCGCTGGTTCAGCCCCTGGTCGGGCATGTGCAGGTGGCAGCTGGTCTATGTTTTGCTCTGTCATCTGTGTTTCTTTCCATCTTCCCCCCTTCTCTTTCTTAAATCAGTTTAAAAACTTAAAATTTTTTATTGAATTTATCAGAGTGATATCTGTTAATAAGGTTATATAGATGTCAAGTGTGCAGTTTTATCATACATCGTCTGTATATTGTATTGTATGTTCCCCACCCCAAGTCAAGTCTCCTTTCTTTCACTGTTTATCCTCCATATACCTACTATCTTCTGCCAGAGGAGATAGAAAGTATCTTCTTCAATAATCACCATACTCTTTTGTCTTTGTTTGAGTTTTTTTCTTTTTCTTTCTTTCTTTTTTGCTTAATCCCTTCACCTATTCTACCTAGCCCCTAACCTAACCTCCCTGCCCTCTGACAGCTATCTGATCACTGTGTCTATGAGTCTGTTTTTGTTTTGTTTGTTAGTTTACCTTGTTTATTAGATTCCACATATAAGTGGAATCATATGGTATTTGTTTTCTCGGACTGGCTTATTTCATTTAGTATAATACTCTCCAGGTCCATCCATGCTGTCTCAAAAGGTAAAATTTCCTTCTTTTTTATGGCTGTGTGGTATTCCACTGTGTAAATATACCACAGCTTTTTAATCCATTCATCTGCTGATAGGCATTTGGGCTGCTTCCAAATCTTGGCTATTATAAATAATGCTACGATGAACATAGGTGTACCTAAATTCTTTCAAGTTAGTGTTTCTGGGTTTCTTTGAATAAGTTCCCAAAAGTAGAATCACTGGGTCATAAGGCAGCTCCATGTTTAATTTTTGGAGGTATCTCCATACTGCATTTCACAGTGGCTGCACCAGTCTGCGTTCCCACCAACAGTACATGAGGGTTCCCTTTTCTTCACATCCTCACCAGCACTTGTTTATTGATTTACTGATGATAGCCATTCTGACAGGTGTGAGGTGATACCTCATTGTGATTTTAATTTGCATTTCTGTGATGATTAGTGATGTTGAGCATCTTTTCATCTCTGTGCTGGCCATCTGTAGGTCCTCTTCAGAGAACTGTCTGCTCAGGTCCTTTGTCCATTTTTTAAATTGGGTTGTTTTTGTTTTTGGTGTTGAGTTTTGTAAGTTTTTTATAAATTTTGGATATTAACCCCTTATCAGATGTATCATTAGTGAATATGTTCTCTCATGCAGTAGGTTTGCTCTTCATTTTGTTGATGGTCTCCTTTGGTGTCCAAAATCTTCTCAGTTTGATGATAGTCCCATTTGCTTATTTTTTCTTTTTCCTACCTTGCTCAAGGAGCTGTATCAGAAAAATATTGCTATGAACAGTGTCTGAGGTTTTACTGCCTGTGTTTTCATCCAGGGTTTTTTATGATTTGGGGTCTAATATTTAAGTCTTTAATCCATTTTGAATTTGTTCTTGTGTGTGGCGTGAGAACGTGGTCTAATTTCATTTTTTTGCATGTATCTTTCCAATTTTCCCAACACCATTCATTAAACAGACTGTCTTTACCCCATTGTATGTTCTTACCTCCTTTGTCAAATATGAATTAACCATAGAGGTGTGGCTTTATTCCTGGGCTCTATATTCTGATCTTTATGTCTGTTTTTATGTCAGTACAACCAATCCCTGAAATGATATTTTGGTCATTTTGGTTGTCTCAAGCTTTCTCTGAGTAAATGCCTTAGGAAAGGCTCATGGGAAAATTTTCATACATATTTGTAACATTCTGTCTCTGTTCTCTATAGCTGAAGGTCATTTTTGCTAAAAATAAAATCCTTGGCATACATGTTCTGTCCTTGAATAGCTCAAATCTGTAACCCCAGGTCTTTTTTTGTTTTTGTTTTTGTTTTTAGATTTTATCTTTTTATTTTTAGGGAGAGAGGAAGGGAAAAGGAGAGGAGAGAAACATCAATGTGTGAGATATACATTGACAGATTGCATCTCCCATGCCCCCAACTGGGGACCTGGCCTACAACCCAGGCATGTGACTTGGTTGGGGATTGAACTGGCCACGTTTTGGTTCCCAGGTGGGCACTCAGTCCACTGAGCCACACCAGCCAGGGCTGTAACTCTAGTTTTTTCTGGCAAAAACATTGTTGAAAAGTCTTATGATAGTCTTTATTTTCTTTATCTTGCAAAAGTCAGATCTTTTGGCTTATATCTCAAAGGATTCTTTTTTAAGTCTGTTGATTTTACTCTAGTAAATGTCTTTTTGGGCATTCTGGGTTGATATTCTCAGGTACATTGTATGCTCTTAATATGTAGCTTCAAGTGTTTTTAAGTTTCAAGTAACTGTTCTCGGCTTTGTTTTTTGTGTTTGTTCTGTACCTTTCTTTGGTTTTCTCCAGGAAATCCTATTACCTGCATTGCTTATCAGGAGTATTCATCATTTCTCTTGGTTCCTGTTTAATTATTGCTATTTCTTTAAAAATGTGTAAAATAAATCATTAGGAATAACTTAGATTTTCTGTAGAAAATTTGCAAAGACAGTTTCGTTTAGTTGATCTCTGACCTGGTATTCCCTAGTAGCTTACCATGTTCCATTAGCAAAGTACGTTTGTCAAAACTTAAGAAAACAACATTGATTCATTACTATTAACTAAACTCCATACTTTGTTTTAATTTCTCCAGTTTCTCCATTACTGCCCAGGACATATCATAGGAAATCACATTGCATTCACAGTATTTTTCAGACCATAAGATGTGCCTAGGTTTTAGAGGAGGAAAATAGGAAAAAAATTTTTGAAGCAAAAAATGTGGTAAATATTTAATAACATAAAATAACATACTACTTCACCAATGTAAATGTAAACAGAACTCAACAGCATCATTAACAACCATTATTCCTCCCAAATTTGGGGGGGTGGATGTGCATCTTATAGTCCAAAAAATACGGTAAGTCCATTTCTTTTTAAATTGGGATAATTATAGAATCACATGCAATAAATAATACTAAGAGATCCCTGTACTCTTTGTGCAGTTTCCCTCAATGGTAACATTTTACACATCTATTGTGTAATTCTACAACCAGGATACTGACATTAATACATCCCCTAGTTTTATTTGTATACTATACAACTTTATCAGCTGTGTAGGTTCCATATCCACCACAGTTAAAATACTGCAAGGTTCCAAGACCACAAGGATCCCTTGTGTTGCCTTTTTAAAACTGTAGCTACCTCCTACCTTCCTGCCTCCAACCCCTTCATAAGTACTGGCAGCCACTAATCTGTCCCCCATTTCTAAAATTTTGTCATTTCAAAAATATAAGTAGAGAATTATATAGTCTGTAACCTTTTGGAATTATCCGTTGTTCATTCCTGAATTCCTAGAGATTAAATGGTTGAGTGTATCAATAGTTTATTCCATTGTATTTCTGCATAGTATTCCACAGTAGTGATATACCGTGGTCTGTTTAACCGTTTACTTGTTAAAGGGCATCCTTGCTGATTCCTTCAACTGAAGCCCCTACAAACATTCACATACAGGTTTTTGTTTGAATTTAAGTTCTTATTTCTTTGAAATAAATGCTTAGATATGAAATTACTGGGTTATAATGTAGTATATTTAGTTATTTTCTGATTTTTTAAATTATTTTTATTTCAGCTTTCTTTTTATCTTAAGACATGATTTGTTATAATTATTCATTTTATTGTTCCTTTTAGTTTCATCTTCATTTCCAAAATGATTTTTTAAAAAATTCAGTTATTTCCACTTCACTTCTGGGTTTTTCTGTTTCACATTGATGCCTGAATTGCCATTTTCTGCCAAAAGCTGTGCAGTGCTGGCATCAAGGACTAGACAGTCACTGTTCATAACGGCTGTTTGCAGTTCCCTCATGCATAAACGAGGAGTGGCTTTCAGAGTCAGTCCTGCCTAAACCCCTACCATTTAGCTCAAGTCCATACACAAAATTTTCAGCTTGCTTGCATGTTGTATCATCTGTACAGTTGCAAAGAACTGCTGGTGCCTATCGTACTTCTGTTTCTCCAAGGCTAACATGAAATGAAAGCTGAAACAGGACTCTGCATCATCACCCAGGTCACAACAGGGGGAAATTGATGTCTGTAGCAAGGAAAACTGTATCCTCTCACTGCAGGGTTGTAATGGACTCGTGGCATCAGATGAAGCAATTCAGCATCCAAAGATCCTTGCCACTTACAGGAAGCACCAGGGCACAGGCAGGAGTAAGGCCGAAAGTCACAGAGTTCTTTGTGGTCTGCTTTTTCTGTGTGGTAGAGTTATTTCACGTTCAGAAGAGGCATATTTACAAGGAAAGATTACTGAATTGGCCACTTTCTCCATAGCCAAGTTGCCAGTGGATCCCCACCAGCACGGGCGATGCCACTGCTTCTTCCCCTTGCCAATATCGCCGCCATTTCCTGTTAATTTGTTGGCTTGTTTTGTAGCCAAACATATTATCTGTCTTGGAGAATGTTCCATGTGTGGTTGAAAAGAATACCTATTAGGTCAATTTTGTTTAATGCATAGTTCAAGTCCAATGTTTTCTTAATGCTTTTTTTATATAGACGATTTATCCATCCCTGACAGGGATAATGAAGTCCCTTACTATTATTACAGCGCTGTTTATTTCTCTCTCCAGTTTGGCTAAAATTTGCTTAATATAGTTAGGTACTTTGATGTTGTGTACATATATATTTACAAGTTTATATCCTCTTGATGAATTGACCTTTTTATTATTTATTATGTAATGACCTTTTCTGTCTCTTGTGACAGTTTTGACTTGAAGTCTAGTCTGTTTGTCTAAATGGAAGTACCCCTGTTTTCTTTTGGGTACCATTTGCATGAAATTCCTTTTCACATCTTTTGCTTTTAGCCTATGTATATCCTTAGAGCTAAATGAGACTTGTAGGCAACATAGTTGGGTCTTGGTTTTTTAATGCATTCAGCCACTGTGTCTTTTGGCTGGAGAATTTAATCCATTTAAATTTAAAGTAATTATTGAAAGGTCAAGGACTTACTATGGTAATTTTGTTAATAGTTTTCTTACAGTATTGTAGTTCCTTTGCTCCTTTCTTGTTCTCTTGCTGTCTTCCAGGGTTTTAAAAAAAATTTTAATGAAAATAGTTTTTGTGTTTTTTTTTATTTTTTTAAATTTTATTTTTCTATTAGAGTTGACATTCAGTATTATTTTATATAATTGTCAGGTGTACAGCATAGTGGTTAGATGATTATATACTTTACAAAGTGTTCCCTTAGGTATTTCCAGTACCCACCTGGCAGCATCCATAGTTATTACAATATTATTGACTGTATTACTTATGTTGTACTTTCCATCCCTGTGACTGTTTCATAACTACCACTTTGTACTTCTTAAGCCTTTCACCTTTTCACCCGGTCCCCCGGACCCTCCCTTTGTGTCAACCATCAATTTGTTCTCTGTGTCTAGAAGTCTGTTTCAATTTTTCTTTGTTCATTTCTTTTTCTCTTTAGATTTCACATGTAAGGGAAATCATATCGTATTTGTCTTTCACTGACTGACCGACTTCACTTAGCATAATGTTTTCTAGGTCCATCCATGCTGTCACAAATGGTGAAATTCGTTCATTTTTATGGCTGAGTAATAACACTCCATTGTATCAATTTTTTATATATATTTTCAGTTCTTTTAGGAGACTTTGTAGGTCATCAAGTTGTAGTAGTTTTGAATTGTTTTTGAGCAAGGCTTTTTGAAATTCTTTCATTTCTTGAATGAATATTATTTTTTCTTATAATAATTTTCTGTGAAAATTTACTGTGTTACTTTGCATTTGCTCATGTTTATGTTTGTTTAACGTTTTTGAACTTGGGTTGCTTTTCTGTGTTGTTTTCCTATGTTGTTCAAATATATGGTAGCTGGATTTCCAAGATTGCCTGACTTTTTTTTTTTTTTTATCATCTGCACTCTTTATCTGGCTCTTTCTTTGGTCTTTGTTGATTCTGCCTTGATGAATTTTGAGTCTGCTCTCAGTAGATTCTCCTCCGTGGAGGCCCTGTTCTGGAAAAGAGCCCTGGCTACTATGGTAGCCATTTCAGATTCTGGAGGTTTTTTGCACTTACCTGCTGTGGCGGGGATATACCAGATTCTTTCAGCTGCTGTTCTTTAACTGGCTTGGCAGTTTTCCAGTAAATACTCCCTGGCTCCTGTGTGGTTCTCTTAGCAGATGGTCTATCACAATTTTACCTCTATCCTCTTGTTGTAGGTGGAAATTAGACTTTTCCACAGGATCACAAGGAAAGCATTCCAAGGACCCATGCATGGGAGACTGGTGTGGCATGGTTTATTTATGTGGAAATAGAAGCTTCTTCCTGGGTTTCCAGTGTCCCGCCTCCCTCTGTCCCACCATGGAAAATGTACAGCCGTGTCTTCAGGAGGCCCAACACAAAAGCCAGTGTCAAGAGTTTTTGTTTCACATTAAGGTTTAGTCCTTTGAAGCCCACAGGCGGGCAGCTAAGCGATCTCAGCCCCCATCCAGGCAACTGGGCTGGTTTCCATTCTGGCTGCTCTGGTGGTAGAGTCCATGGAGCTCCTGGCCATTTGGCTGATATGGCCACATGGCAATGGAGAGAGAACATAGGATTGCACAGGGTGAATGCATTACCCGATGGACAAGAGAGAGGGCTTCTTTGTTCCCCTGGGGTTATAACCAGGAGCTTAGGTTTGGGATGGACCAGGTCCTTTTTCAAAAGAACCAGTCAACTTCCCAAACTTTCACAGGCTTTGCATAGGTCCATCCCCCTAGTTAAACAGACAGGTCTCTATGATCAAGCACCTGCCCCTGTACCCTGCAACCATCCCTTATCTGGGAGTGGGGGAAGGGAGGAGTGTTGATCCCCTGGGGTGTGAAGCTGTAGCTTCCTGCTTCCCAGTTTATTAAGCTCAGTGTCTAGTTCCCTTTTGCTCCCCTTTTCTAGCTAGATACCAGTGGTAACACTGTTAGATTTCTTGGCTGGGCCTGAGAAATTGAAGTAAAACAGATTAACAAGAGAAAAGCATACACACTTATTTAATGTAAGTTTTATGCAACACAGAAGCCCTCCTGAGGTAATGAAGACCCAGAAAAGCACTTGAATTAAACGCTTATATATCGAATTACATAGAGTAGTAAATTCTGCAAACGAGACAAGGCAGGGGGGTAGTTAATCATGGAGAAGTGACTGGGAAGATAATGGTTAGTTTACAAGGTTTATTTTTACAAATTCCCTTGGCCTCAACTCCCCATCCCTGGAGATAAGATTGTGACTTTCCTCCTGATTTAGGGCAAACATCTTCTATATGGCTGTTTTAATCTCTTGCTTAGAGGGGAAAAAAGGGAGGTCAGAGTACACTACTTTTCCTGCCTTTTGTCCAAGTGTCTTCAGCTCAAAATAATACTTATGCCAAAGTAACATTTTGGAGCGGCTCATTATGCCACCCTTTACTTCCCTGTACTTTCTCCTGCGTGGGCAACAATGCCACATAGATCTGTGGCTGTTGGGCGTTTGTTTCAATCCATGTTTATTTTGCAGTTTGTTGGAAACTTTAGGAGGGAGGAAGATTGAGAGGGAGGGAAGGGAAGTGTTGGTGTGTGTGCGTGTGTGTGTGCGTGTGTGTATATATGTATTTACACTGTCTATGTCTTGTGATTTTTGGTAGCTTTTGTCTTTCAAGGAATTGGCCCATTTTATCCACATTAGTGCATTTATAGGCATAGAGTTATTTGTAGTGTTCCTTTATTATTTTTTAATGTATGTTAGATCAGTAATGATGTCTCCTCCTTCATATCTGATGTTGATAATTTGTGTCTTCTTTCTTTTCTTGGTCAGCTGGACCAGAGCTCTATCAATCTTACTGATCTTTAAAAAAAACAAAAACAAACTTTTGATTTTTATTGATTTTCTCTGTTTTTCTATTTTCAGTTTTATTAATTTACTGCTCTAATCTTCATTTACTTTTTCTGCTAACATTTAATTTGCTCTTCATTTTCTGATTTCCTGTAAGAGAGGCATAGGTCATGGATTCCTCATACCTTTTCTAAAATATGCAGTTAATGCTGTACATTTTTTCTTCTTTTAATTAAACTTATTGGATTTTGAACAAGGATTATATTAAGTTTTAGCAAAAACACTGGTTTATCAGGAAAGCTTCCTGAAAGAATGGGGTTTGTGGGGAACATCAAAAGAAAAAAAATTGCTGAATCGTGGCGTGTGTTTGACAGCAGGAAAGAACAGCAGTGTAGGCGGGGAAGGAATAGTCAGAAGTTTGTGTTTGTAAATGAAGTTCTGATGAGAGAAATGGCGTCGAGGATAACCTGTAGGTTCTCCCATCAAACAATTATGCATTTGTGTTTTATTTGAAATTTTTGGTTATGGTGATTATAATCTCTGCTGTTGCCACTGAAAAGCGTGTGACTGCACTGGACGTGACGTACTCAGATGCCTTTTTAAAAGATACTGTCGTGCTCAGGCATGTTTCTGATACATCCCACCCACACAGTTTTCTTATTTTACTTACAGGTGACACAGTTACGGATATAGGAAAAGACTGCGTGTTTCTCTATTTTACTGATTCTTACATTTTCTTTTCCTGCAGAAATGCTGAGTCGATTGTCAGGATTAGCAAATGTTGTTTTACACGAATTGTCGGGGGATGACACAGATCAGACTATGACGGCTTCCTTAGACTCCGTAAGTAGCTCTGCTCTGAATTAAGCTGACGAGACACATGTTTCATGTTCTTCTGAGGAAGATGATTTAAGATAGAAGAGTTTGAGTAGCCTCCCTTGTGCTGCTAGGTAGAAGAGAGGACTACGAAAAGTATTGAGACTATAAATGGTCCTCTTCCTGTAGTTTGTAGCCTAAGAGCCACTGATAGGAATCAAGTCCTGGGTGAGAGTCATGAGATCTTTTACACTTGGCCTCCAGAGACTTGTCTAGTGTTACATTGTTTTAACTCCTACTTGGGTATATAGTAGATTCATTTGCTCTAGGAAGGATTTGAATGACAAATGGCGGAATTGGTGCTCCTTTCGTGTTTGAGAATATCTGTTTGCTATTGTAAATTCATCCATCACTTCTCTTATAGTTGGCCTTGTATTTTCTGAGGGCCACATAAGGAATGGAAAGAAGTCCTTTAGTTTTCTGAAAAGACAAGCAGTATTATTGCCTAGTGGTTAAGAGAATTTTATTCAACTACTCTCTTAATTTTTAAATTTAAAAATTTGGGCATAATCATTTGTGATCTTTGCTTCCCTTTATTTTTCTTTTTGGTAAAATTAGAATAATAAAACTGTGAATAAGATAATGTTTATAAAATGCTTAACATTTACCCAATACTTAACATATTATAACGGCTGTGGTAACAGTTATTAGAGTTGGATAGATTTCCTGAGTAAGGATATGAGTTGGGATGAGATGAAGTTGGAATGAAGGAACTCATGTTTAGAAGTTAATACCTTTTCCCTGGTCCATGGGCAATTTTTTTGTCTAAATGCTAGGAATTACCCCAAGAGTCTGATATGAAATTTAATGATAAAACTCAAGAGGATGTCCTGGAGCGCCTGGCGCATGCAGAGAGGTTGGTGGCGGAGCTAAAAGAAATCATTCGACAGAAGGATGCTGAGCTGCAACAGAAAGATGAGGTTCTGCAGGTACGTTGTTTTAACTTCTTTCCTGCTCAGTAGTTACTAAAAGATTGTTGGAGAATCTGTTCTTACTTCCCTGATGCTACGAGATGATGCCTACTTTTGTTATGTGCTAGATAAACAGTGAGCAAACACATCTGTATTTGTCATCATTGTTCTCTGACAGGAAGAAAGAAAAGCTGCTGATAACAAAATTAAAAAGCTGAAACTTCATGCTAAGGCCAAATTAACTTCTCTGAATAAATACATAGAAGAAATTAAGGCACAAGGAGGGACTGGTCTGCCTACAGGACCTCAGTCGGAAGAGCAGCTCTCCAAGGTATGGTGACTGGGTAAAATACATATTTTCTGAGTGCAAAAAGCCTTCCAATATGACAGATCTTTATTAGTCGTGTACCTTCTGAAGCTAAAGTAATAAACACTAAATTCTGTTTGTTCATTCTCTCTCTCTCTCTCTCTCTTTCTCTCTCTCTGTCTCTGTCTCTGTCTCTTTCTCTTTCTTTCTTTTTGATGGGGAGAGGGAGCCAAGAAGGCCTTTATTTTTTTTCTACATTTTTAATTTTTGTTCAAGTACAGTTTAAATGCTGTTCTTTCTTATTGAACTTGCCATATAGCTGGGCTATGGGCCACATGCAGGGTGAACAAAAGGTCAACAGAAAACATGGAAATGAAGTGCCAGTTGTTACTTAGACTTTTAGAGATTAAAAGGCCAGTGGGAAGAAGTAAATACTGAGGTGAGGTTTTTAGATAGGAGAGGTACATAGCTTTTGGAGAAGTTTCATCATTGGTAAGAAGATGAAGCTAGCTGCTCGCTACATTTATTCCAGCTCTGAAATTCTTTCATTCATTGACTTAATACAGAATATCCTATGTCCTTATATGGTAATATAGTAGTGGATTAACGTTTCATGGATTGGAGGCTGAATCATTTAGATTGCCTTGCCCCGCTATGAGGTGTGTTCTTTAGATTGATGACCACCACCAAGAAAACAGTTTGAGGTTGGAGACAGAGAGAGGAATACAGAAAGGAGTGCCTTTTGAGGAAGAGAGCATTGTTTTAATACTAGTCTTGATCCCTTTCTGAGTTTGGTGTAGAATGTATGGAGGCTACTGTATCACGTGTACATACTACAGTTGGCCTAGACTTCACTCTGCATAAGAAAGCTTTTTATTTTCTTAATTTCATCCTACCTCATCCTTTGACCCACTAGTACTCTTATTCTCAATACTTAGTTCTTGGGAAATTAGGTTGTAATCGATTCTCTAGGTATAACCCTGGGGGTAACTGGTTTGCTCCCTAGTTCGTCATTCTTATTGGGTCAAATGCTCTGAAGACATTACTTTTCCTGCATTGATAGACTTATTAAACTTCTCAGAGCTTAGTTTAGAAGCTTCTCTCATTTTTTCACATAATTTCTTCATTTTGATTCTTCTTTTCTTACTTCTTGGTTTCTCCTCTAGTCATTCCTGCTTCCCCTAGCTGCCCTAGCAGCAACCTCTCTCTCCAAGTCGCTTTGCTGCTTCTCACTTTCCTTCCCTCTGTTATGTTGTCACATTTTTAAATTACCCATTTTACAGTCTGCCTTCTTTTTAAAGCTGAGACCTGAAACAAGTCAACATTTTACAACATCAGTTCCTTCCTCCGTTAAATTAAAGGGCTGGATTGAAAGATTTCAGAGCTCCAGCAGTCAGTCAGAGCAGCCCTCTAACTGTTGTACATGCATCACAGAGCTATGTATTCTGTGCAAACTGTAGTTGAAGAAATGATGACAATCTTCAGACGCTTGACCAACTGCTATGTGGAAAAAAGTATAAAATTATTCTGTATAGTTCCGATAAGGGAGAATAGGTTCATTAGGGGAAGGGGATGTGCATTTAATGGGGGGAAGGCATGATCTGGTTCAGTCTAAGGGGCTTTAGGGGGGAAAATAGACTATTGAAAGATTTAGATTTCCACTTACTGGCTCTTTTATGATGTTTTGCCCCTCACTTTGCACTTTTGGTCTCTGGTTCATCAAGGCAGTGAGACTGAGTTTTCTGTTGAGTCCTGTGTGACACTGACTGGCTTTGCCCTCAGACTGAAAAACCGTAAAAATGGGAAACTCAGCGCCATCTCTTCCAGCCGTCAACTCCCCTGCAGTAGCATTGGCTTTTGGTTGCCCTCCTCATTTTCAGATAGTTGTTATTTCTTACCCAGTCTGAGAGCTGTTATCTGAGGGAGGATGGGCCTTAGTAGGAGCTACTTGGCCCCACTGAAACTGGAAAACTTGAAGGTTTCTTCCTTGTTGTTAAGTCAGGTGTTATTTCTCACTCACATCAGTTTGATAAAACTATAATGAAATGGTTTTATAGGGCAGATTATCGCCAAAGATCACATGTATAGGGACTGTAATTTTTTTTAAATAAATGACTTTATCTCTTGTGTTTTCAGCATGACAGGAGTTCTACAGAGGAAGAGATGGAAGTAGAAATGATAAAGCAGAAACTCCAGGAGAAGGAGGAACTAATCAGCAGTTTGCAAGCCCAGCTCACTCAGGCACAGACAGAGCAAGCTGCACAGGTAGGGGTGTGCGTCCCCTCATAATCATTAAGTTAACAGTCACTAAAGCCCAGTGAATTATTATATGACAGATACATTTTTTAGGTGCCCAGTAGATATTTATCCATGTTATCTATTGATTTTCTTCCTTCCTTTCTTCCTAAGTCTGGTAATTTTCCTTAACTTTTAAAAGGAGTCTTACCCTGGCCGGGTGGCCCAGTCAGTGGGAGTGTCATCCTGTACACCAAAAGGTTGCGGGTTCGATTCCTGATCGGGCACATACCTGGGTTTTGGGTTCAGTCCCTGGTCATGGCATGTTTCTCCAGAGAATGGAGAGAGAACCAATGAATGTTTCTCTCTCATGTTGATGTCTCTCTCTCTCTCTCTTTCATCCCCCCCTCTTCTCTCTCTAAAATCAATAAACATATCCTTGGATTATGATTGTAAAAAGTAATAATAAAAAAGTAATAAAAGGAGTCTTGGTTCAGGGAAGCTTTTTTGACTTAACAGCCCTGCCTCTTCTGTTGTGTTTGTATTGTATGCAAGGATATGACTGTTGGATTTCTAAGATTTTCTTGCTTCCTTCCCCCTACCCTTCACTGTGGTCTATGCCAATGTTGTCCAGTAAGTCACATGTATAATTTTAATTTTTTAGTAGCTGCATTACAATAGGTTCTGAAGAAACAGGTGAAATTAATTTAGCCCTGTATGTTCAAAATACTATATTTTGAAGACAACACAAACATCATTTTCTCCTGCCCCACAATCAGATCTTTGGGAAATGGGCAAAGGGTAAGGGAAGGGCCAGAGAGATTTGGGGAATCTTGGAGCAAGGGGGCTTCTTGGTGGATAGCCTGAGGAAACTGCAACCCCTTTAGGGAAGTCAAGTATTGAGTATATTCAGTATGCAGAGCAGCCAGCTGTGGCTTATTCGAACTGTCTGGAGAAGAGGTCTTGGTAAATAAGCCTGTGCTAGGATCTTGGGTTCCCTGTGGCGTGTGTTTGTCATCTAGGGAGTCCAGAACCTCTTACAGCACTGTGGGGGATGCACAAATGCTAAGAGGACTGGAGGAGACGTGAAGTCAGGGCAAGGAGGCTGCAAAATAGGGCATCTGTATGACTGGAGTCTGTAGTAAGGCCTTCCATCTCAGCAGCAGGTTCACGCTGGAAACAGGCAGGACCAGCCTCACGGCAGCGGGATGCCCATCCCGTTGAGATGGGCTGCGTCAGAGCATGGCAGCGCTAACACGTCTCTGCCTCCGATCTGCAAGGACTCCGTGTCTGGAGAGGAGCTCATCAGAACGAGGGCAAAAAAAGATGTGATTTACTGTGATTAAATCTGGAAGCAACTGAGATAATACCTAAAAAGCATTGGCTAAAATTGGAAGACTAACACTTGTATTCATTTATGAGTTGAAGATAGATCTGTTCTGTTGAGTAGGCTCAAAAGCAAAATGAGAGCCCTTAGAAACTGGTTGCTTTTTTTGGTACCTTTGAATTGTGGCATATCTTATCAACCCCACTGTATTTTAAATAATTCAGTAATTTCAACAAGTATTTAATGGTCATGCACTATACACTAGTTGTTCTGCTTATACCTCTTGCTGGTGTTTTCGGAGTCCTGACGCTGTCCCTGTGACTGCAGACTCCCTAGGAGACTCATGTGTGCCTCCCAGAGCCCAGCCTCTGGAGACCTGATCCTGCCTTTCCCTACAGCAGAGGGTCCTTATCCTTCAAAATCTCATCTTTAATATTATTTTCCTGGATATTTTCATTATGATTTTTCAAGCAATTGACTTAACAGGTGTGGTGGGCCTCTGTATGTAAATCTATATGGTATAAATTTGAAGTTTCTACTAAGTCACATTTCTCTTTGCATTAGGTCTGTGGCGATCCCACCTCTTGTCCTGGATGTTAAGACTAAAGCACTAGATAGACACTTCTTCATAATGGACTCAAAGTTGGAAAAGAGAAAGGAAATATTTTTGTGTTATTTTACATTTTTTCTGCACTAAGCCTGAAATTTCATGAATATTTTACATTACATCACAATTTGGATGCTACATTTTCATTGGGAATAATTTATCTGTGTTTTGATTTAATGAAATTTCCAGTTGAGAAAACAGATCCATTAGTTAAGTTGTTCCAAACATACCTATAGTTTTCCCATTACTGAACTGAGGGTTGAAATATCATTTTCCTTTAGTATTTGCTAGTTCATTATTTTTAGGAGAATAATTGGACTTTGAAAGCATATCAGTTTCAAAGCTACATCTGTGAGAAATGAAAGCATATGTTCATACAAAGACTTTTACATAAATGTTCATAGGAGCTTTGCTTGTATTAACCAAAAACTTGAAACGGTTCATGTCTAT
>PVKM010027763.1:0-18626 GCA_004027735.1 Carollia perspicillata
CTGTGATATAGAAACAGAGGTTTGTGTCAGTCTGTGGAAGGGATCAAATATTATGCTAAGTAGTTTTGATTATCTAAAGGTTATGAGGAAATATGTGTTTTAGGAAGATACCTCTGGGATAGAGTGAAGTGTACACTTTAAGGGGTAGAATCTGGGGACAGAATTAAGAGGTATGGAATTATTCAGGAAATTCTTTGAGGGCCAATCATAGAAAAATGACAGTGATAACAGAAAAGATGAAAGTGTGAAAATATTATGAGGAAGAAGCAGGACTTGGTGACCAAATGGTTATAACAAAATGGAAGATCCTTCATTCATTGGGAATCCAGGAATCTAGGAGAAAGCACACTGGCCCAGTGGAGCTATTCTCCAAGAAACTGTAGTTGTGTATGTGGAGTATGGAAGCTGAATGTGGAGGAAAAATTGCTACTCCTGATACATGTACTGTAGAAGAGTCCAAGTTGAAAGAGAGGCTGCCAACAGGGTATGGAAGCTGATGGGTGCTGGATATGATCTCCTCTATGTGGCACTTCCACATCCTCAGGAAAGTTACTGCATTCTCATGATTATCGCTGTGAGCATATGCTTTGGGATGGGTGGTGATAGATTAGAACAGGGCTGTCGAACTCATTTTCACCTGGGGCCACATCAGCCTCCTCATTGCCTTCAAAGGGCCAAATGTAATTTCATCTCCTTAACAGTTAAGGAGTAGGTACATTTATACAGTCCTAAAATTATTTGGGCTCTTCAAAGGCAACTGCAAGGTTAATGTGGCCCCTGGTAAAAATGAGTTTGACACCCCTGGCTTAGATAGTGAAAATATGAGGAGTGCCTCACTCATTATAAACACTCTATCCATATTAGTCTATCTTGTTAATAGCTTCCTCCACCCTCATCACTGAAGAACACAAATGAGAACAAACCAGTTTAGAATAAAACAAAAATGATATGTATAGACTAAAAACAGAGTTGAGAAACTCTGAGGCTCTCAGGGTCTGAAAGTCTGAAACTCTGAAATTCTCAGGCTCTGAGAAAGCCTGAGGAAGTATCCTTTGAAATTAGAACAAAGGAGACATTTGACTATGCTGTGAGTTGGTAGAAATGAGTTAAGGTTACATTCACCTGGATATGCAAGTTTCGGTTGACTTCTGAGTTATCTAAATGTGAGGAGTACAGAGCAGAAGGGCTATGAAGATAACTCAGGTTTTGAGATGATGTTCTTGGGGGGATGGTGATTTATTTTTAATAAATGAGAAAAGATTAGATAAAGGTGTCAGAGCAAGAAACAGTGTATGTTGAACTTGAAGTGACAGTGAAACATTAAAAGACAAACAGGAATATCAATCTGGTACTCCAGTTAGAAGCTGTGGCTAATGATATGTACTTGTACATTATTAGCATAGAAGGGTCAAATAATAAGGAGGGAATGGGAGAAGGACAGATGGTGGAGGACAGAATGTTGAAATTCATCCAACAAATATTTATCGAATGTGTGACATGTATCAGGAACTCATTGCAGTGAACAAAGTAGACCAAGTCTGTTTTTCTTATGAGGACTGTGGCTGGTGTCAGATGATTTGGTAAGAGGAAAGAGTAAATAGAGGCATTCTTAATAATAAGGAATGGATACAAGAAAAAGATGCAAAAGGAAAGAATGCAAGGCTTACAGCCAAGCAGAACATTTAAATCTCATCTTACCTACTTTGTTAAAAATATGATCTCCAAGTTTTTGAGTCTCAGTTTTCTCCTTGGTATAAGAGAATCATAATTATTTTATTGTGAGGATTAGATAAATACAGATTGTGTGCCTCACTCATTGTAAACACTCCATTCATACCAGTCTTTCTTTTTTTAAAAAAAATAATCCTCACCTGAGAACATGTTCCTTGATTCTAGAGAGAGGAAGAGAGTGAGGGAAAGAAATATCGATGTGAGAGAGAAACATCAGTTCATTGCCTCTCGTATGAGCCCTGACTGGAGATCAAACCCACAATCTAGGCATGTGCCCTGACCAGGAGTCAAACCCATGACCCTTTGTTCCATGGGGCAGTGCTCCAACCAAGTGAGCTGAGCTTCACTGGCCACAGCAGTCTTTCTTTTTAATGGCTTCCTCCCACTCTCACTACTGAGGAATACAAACAAGAAAAAACACCCGTACATCTCTACATCTCTTGGACTAGGACAATGGCTTTCTACTGCTCACAGTATAAATTTTAAACTTCCTCCTATGGCTGACAAAGATGTGCATACTGATTTCCTCAGCACTCACTTCCCACCTCCCTTTGTCACTGTGTGTGTATGTTCTAGTAACTGTTTTTTATGTGGCAACTTCAATGTCATTCTTACTTGGAATGCTCTTGTTTTCTCCTCAATTCACCATTAATGGACAGGTTAATTCAGATTTCAGTTTCACTTCCTCAGGAAATCCTGACTTCCCAGAACACATCAGACCACACAGTTGTATTCTTTTTGAAGGCCAAATTTTGCTTTGTAGCATCTTTTACAATTGCAAGTAAATAATTAACAATGTAATTAGTAAATAAATATCTGTATCCCCTAATAGAACATTACCACCGGAACTGTCTGTGACCTAGTTAGCTTGATGCATGGCCACAGAACAGATGCATAGCTATTCCTGTTGCATCTGTGAAGGAATAGCACAAGGTAGATATCTAATTAATGATAGTCAAATGAATGAATGAATGGAAACATGAGAGTAACACAGAATGATGTCACTGTAAATACATCCTAGTTTCATTTCTAGTCAAAAGTGGAAGTTAAGGTCAGGCTACAGATGTAACCCTTTTATTTTTTATTTTTTTTTAAAGATTTTATTTATTTACTTTTAGAGAGTGGAGAAAGGGGAGAAAGAGAGGGAGAGAACCATCAATGTGTGGTAGACTCTTGCACACCCCATACTGGGGACCTGGCCTGCAACCCAGGCATGTGCCCTGATTGGGAATCGAACCAGTGGCCCCTTGGTTCATGGGCCCATGCTCAATCTACTGAGCTGCACCAGCCAGGGCAAGAGGTAACCCTTTTAATAATTTTGTATATGTCTATCATCAGTAAACTTTTCAAAACATGTAAAATGCTTCTTTAAGTACTTAAGCTATATAAGCCTTACACAGATATAAAAATTTACTTCTCCATTTCTGGCTTAGCACTTATTTGCGACAACTTACTCTCTCAGACTTTATGGTTTTCTTCTCCCTTTATTGCAATTCTGAAGTTCTAGTCTTAGCTAATAACTTTGTCAGCTAATAACTTTGTCAGCTTTTTTTCTTCTCTTCTCTCTCTCTCTCTCTCTCTCTCTGTCTCTTTCTCTTTTCTTTTCTTTTTTTGATGCAAGATTCTCACACTTAGAGCCTGAGTCTGGCCTAATCTTTCATATTGAAAGATTTTATATTTTTTCTTGATTGACTAATTTACCTTTTGCTTGAGCTTTGCTCTTTCTTCTGTGCATTTATGATATGTTTATGATATGTTCTTGGAGGTGCAAATGCAATGATGCACAATGTACTTTTTGGTATTTACAGGGCCTGAGAGTAGGAGAAAAAATTCTTATTAACCCAATGTCTTTGCTGATGAGAGCATGGGTTGGACTATTGTTCTTATGCCTGATAGTCACAAATGACTGTTCTATTTAGTCACAGTGAGTAATTTCAAAAGGCAAAATAAGTTATTTTAAAATAGTTCATCACCTGTTAGTGGAATCTAATCAACAAAACAAACAAGCAAGCAAAATATAACCAGAGGCATTGAAATAAAGAACAAACTGACAGTGACCAGAAGGGAGAGGGAGGGAGATAATGGGGGGAAGAAAGGGAATGGTCATCAAGGAACATTTATAGAGAGGCCCAATAGACAAAGCCAAAAAGGGGGAAGAATTGAGGGTGAGAGGTGAGAGTGAGTGGGGCGGGGAGGGTGTTGAGGGAAGTGAAGACAACTGTGCTCAAAGAAAAACAAAAAAATAGTTCATCATAATAAAATATACTACAAAATCAAATACTGAATTTTTATCAGTCTTTAATGCAAATTGAAATGGTCTTAAAAGCAGGCAGGCATGGGCCAAAATTCTGGTTCTGCTATATATTTGTTATGTGACTTTGGTTAAGATGCTTTTCCTGGGCTTCAGCTTCATTTTCTCTGAAAGTAGGCTATATTTGTCAATCCCACTGCTGTAATAATTAAATGAAAAATGAATTTTTTCAAAGGCGGGGAAAAGTTTTCAGAAAATGGTACTTTGCTTGTTTGTTTCTCTTCCTACCTCATGAGAACATCTATTTCAAAGTATTCTTTTCCTCTATCTCTTTTCAGCTTTTTTCTTGCTCTTTTTATTTTATTCTAAGTTAATGTTTTTGTAAAGTTATCGTGATTTTGAAAATGGCACCTTCCAAATTATCTTTGTAACATTGAAATAACCATGTGACTTGACTTTCTAGAACAGTACTATCTCTGTAGAACTTGGGTTGATGCCCTAATGCAGTGATTATTTGCTCAAACAAAAATTTTTATTAACAAATTCCTAATGAATAATTAAATTGGGAATGGCTAAAACAGAAGGATTGGGTCATGAAAAGCAGGGAGTAATCATGGTTCTGAAAACATTTTTGAAAGAATATGGTTTTTATCTCTGTGGGCTTAGGAAAGGGTGGGGGTGATGGGTGTCATCTTCAGTTGGAGATAGGAAAATTAATCACTCATTGAAAATACAAGGTATATCCAGAAGGTATCCAACCATGTACTATGAAAAATAGATACATTTATTGAGGGAGATACAAGATACAAGAAACACTGTACATAGGAAAATGAGGCCTCAGTCCCCTTCAAAGTAGGCATCTTGGGACCTCACTCAGTTCTCCCAGTTGCCATCAGATGCCCGGTGTATTTTATGGAATCTCATCAATGGTGTGAAATCCCTTCCCTTTCCAAGGTGTTTTTAAGTTTGGAGAAAAGCCGGAAGTTGCTGGGTTACAAATCTAGGTTTTAGGAGGGGTTGAGTCACCTGGGTGATTTGACGTTTCACCAAAAAACTCTGCACAAAACATGATGTCAATGAGCAGGCACATTGGTGATTGTCAGCTGCCAATCACCAGTTGTCCATAGCTGTGGACTTCTGAATCATCCATATAATTTCCACAGATGAGTGTTCTAGCTTAATGAAAAATATGGTGCAGATTTGTTGCTCTACTTGCTCAGTTATTTTGAATGGATGGCCACAAAGTACACATGCTCACTCAATGGAGTCTACTATACCCACTGATCAGTACATTGAATTCATCACTGTTCACACATGCATATTCCAGTCTGCTGTCCTTGGTTGCCAGGTTACACTGATGTCACACAAACCATTCTCATATTAACAATGGTTGGACTTTTTCCAGACAGACCTTGTAAATACTGTTAATGGTAGAGTGTGTTGAGCAAACAGTTCATCAGAGTTACTCTAGGGGAGACTTTCTTCTTCTTTATATTTTTATTCTTAGTTCCTAGAGCAGTGCCTGGCATTTACTAGTACTCAATACACATTTGTTGAACTTGATTGAAACGTATTAGCTCTCTACTATAAGTGCTTCTTTATGTAATTTTTTAAAAGTTGAATCCTGTTCTTTTTTAAATAATTAGAATTATCAACAGTAGGAGTTAGATATACTTTATATAATCTTTCCAAATAATTACTAATTCCATAGATACTTAATCAAAGCTGTGAGTTTATATCCCTGGAACAAACGCACTACCATTTCCACTTCCTTTCACTATACATGAAATGTTTTCTCTAATTAAGCTTCAAAACATATTCCTTATTCTAAGCAATGATGGATTTGGTTTCATGAGAAAAGTAAGCTTGTCAAACTGAAATTCGGTGGTTTGATGAACTGATCCAAATGCCAGTGAGAAAGAAGCATAGGGTGAATAATACAGCTGTGACCCAGACTTATGGAAGCTTCTGTAGACCACCTAACAAATGTAACCTCCACAATAACAACTACTTTAAATAGCAATGTATACGAGAATTGCAACACTTGTATACAAGAAGCCATTGTTATGAATTGGCATTGTGCTAATTGTTTTGTATGCATTTTATCATTTAATCCTTTCGATAATACTTTAAGATGGATATTATAACTAGCTTTAATTATAGATGAGGAAATCTGGAAATAGCTCAAGTGTCATCAGTACATGAGTGGATAAAAAAGCTGTGATACACTTACATAATGGAATACTACACAGCCATATAAAAGAACAAAATCTTATGCTTTGCAACAGCACCAGTGGACCTGGAGATTATTATTCTAAGTGAAATAAGCCAGTCAGAAACCATACAATTTCACTAATACATGGAATCCAATGAACAAAATAAAGTGATAAAAAAAATAAAGACAGGGAATACTGAGGCTTAGCTAACTAACATCACTAAACTAAAAATAAACATCTCCACATCCACTTTATTTTCACTACCTGAAGAAGTAGTAATACTGTCAATAAACTTAGGCTAATGAATGACTGAATTTACTACATTAAATGAAGTTTTAATTTAATTAATTACAATCTATCCAATCAACAATGGTTACAATGAATGAGTTGAATGGAACTAAAGGGAGGGTACTGAGACTTCTGAAAATATTTATGAAAGCAGCTAAATTCATGAATCTAAGGTTAGTGTCTGGTGTTAAGATGGTGTTAGAAAAGACAGGCTACAATTAGAATACTGAAAACCTCAGTGAGGAAATGTTTTTGTAAGGACTAGCTCTATCTTGCCATCTTTCTATGCTCAGTGACTGGCTCAGTATCTAGAACTTAAGAGGAACTCAATAGATCGTCATTGCACTGAATCAAATTTTATTAATTCCTCTATTATAATCACCCAAATGCATATAGATTAATTACAGATTTTGCAGCCATATACTCATTTGTGAAAAATGGAATTTATTTCATTTTTCTATAATATTCTAATTTTTAGAGTCTCAATTCTGTCTAATAGCAAAATGTTTAATTTAGTTACTTTTAAGAAATATTAGTTAAATTTAATGATTTCTTCTCAGTTATTTCAGACTTAAATATTACTCAAATATATTATTTTCTCTTTTTTGTTTATGTGGGTTTATATTTTTCACATGGCTGAAGGGGAGAAGGAATCACTCACATGTGTCCAAACACAAGGTAATTAATAATTTTAGATGCTTATGAAGGTCATCTGGCAGAGTTGTTTAAAAATAAGCAAATAAATTTAATACAGGTTTATTTTAGTTTACTGGGGACATTAGCTCATAATTAGAAGTTAGTGGTTATAATAAGTATACTTTTAATAAATATCTTTGAAAAGCAAAAGCACAAATGATTATGTTGAAGAGACAAAAATTTTATACCAATTACAAAGTAGGAAAAAAAGCAACTGTTCTAAAGTTTTCCAGAAGAATGGTTGGGACCTGGGACAAAATTCTATCTTTGGTAACACAGTGTTGCACAAGATTGAAAACATACTCTATTTCTTTCCTTTTTATCCCCGCCCAAGGGCATTTTTTCATTGCTTCTATTTTTTCAAGAATTTTATTTATTTATTTTTAGAGGGAGGGAAAAGGAGAAATAAAGAGAGGGAGAGAAACATCAATGCAAGAATAATTAATTGGTTGCTTCTTGTATGCACCCTACTGGAGGCGGAACCTGCAACCCAGGGCTGTGCCCTGACTAGGAATGAAATCTGTGAGCCTAACCAACTAAGTCACAATGGTCAGGGCCATTTTCTTCACTGCTTTTAGAGAGCAAGAGGAAGGGAGAGAAAGTGAAATATCCTTTCATTGCCTTCACCTATGTACCTCAGACAGAGATCAAGCCTGCAACCTGCACATATGCCCTGACCAGGAATTGAAAACTTGCAACCCTTTGGGTCTGTGAGAGGATGCTCCAACCCACTGAGCAACACAGGCCAGGGCAAAACATACTGTAATTCAAATAACTTAAATGGAAGTGGGAGTGATGTGCCACCAGGGGTTATTACCTGTGTAAAGTGTACATGTCAAGAATGTGAAAAAATATGGAAACAGAAATTTTCTATATGTGATTTCAAACGTGCATGTATAAATAATGAATTAAATGTTATTATAATTGGGTATTGGTGATTTCTTCTAGATACAGAAAAATTATGTCTATATATTCAAATTGACCAAAATGCATTTAACAATGTGAGCTCATTGGGGAAAGTAGGAAAATTGCTTCTTTATTGGGATCACCTTTATGTATGGTCATGTTAAGTGCTGGGAAGACGACCTTCTGAGAAGCAAGAGTGGAGAGAAGTGTTTCTTTGCTGTTATCACTCTTTGTGTGACTATTTGCTGAGACTTCTGTCCATCTGTCTACCAAGCGCTTGGTCCAGACTGACATCTTAGGCAGACCTCCCTAAATACACTTTTCCATATTTGATCCTCTTTTGTACCTGAACTGGGTAAACTTTGGACTAGTTTCTGAAGTTATTGCTGGGTCACAGAGGGCTACTGGTCTTGTGATGGAAGTTGTATCTGAGATGATGTCACTTCTCAGAGCTCAACGCGGAAAGCAGGGCATAAGGCTGCTTTACCATCAGAGTCTCAGACTGACGGAGCTTACATGCTGCTCCTCTCATAACTGCAGTCTGAAGAGTGGGCAAGGTCCATCCAGCAGCCCCAGTTCATCAACCTCCAGCCTCCTGGTAACTCCCCTTCTTTCTTCCCAGCTCAAAACAACAAACACATATCCTTTTGATACATGTTCTTTTCAGTCACTCTTGTCCTATTACTCTCTGATATCTCAGATTTAATCTTAGCATGCTAAAAAAGGATTCACTACATATACACGATTCCTGGTGAGACGTAAATAGGAGTGCACCTGTGCTTGCAAAGCCAAACAAAGTAAAATAAAAACCTCAATATTCAGGTTTCTAAATTGAGCTAACTACCAGTTTATAAGTTCCTAGAAGAAGAGTGGGGACAAGTTAAAGATCCTACAAGGTAGCAATTAGTCAAACCCAGAATAAGCCAGTTTTTTTTTCAACAAGTGCATGACTTAAAAGAGGAAGGAAGATTGTTAGAGATTAGAAGAGATTTAAGAGAAAAGTAAATGCAATATGTAGGCCTTGTTTGACCTTGATTTAAACAAACTGACTGAAAAACATTTTTGAGATAAGTACACAAATTTGGATATAGATAGGGTATTAGGAAATAGAAAAAAATTGTTAATTTGATTAGATGTGATAATGATAGGCAAAAAAACAGCAACAATAAAAACACTATGTGGAAATATTTCCAGGAAAAATGCATATCTGGGATTTGCTTTAACATAATGAGTGAAAGAAGTGTCATAAAATGTGATATAACATTGTGTTGGGGGAGGTCTTGGAGAGGACATGAGTGCTGGTGAACCGTGGCAACTGGAAGCTTCTTTCCTTGACTTCTGTACTTGGAATGCATACTCTGTCCACCGTTCGTACAGGGGAACTGTTTCAAGGACGCAGCCTTGAGAGTGTAATGTATTGTTGAGACCATCTGGATGATGTATGTGACTGTCTCCTGCTCAGACTTCTATATTAACTTTTAACATTCTGACAGACGGGTGCAGAGATCCACTTTTCCTTTGATCACTATTTGCCCTACATGTACAGTCAAACCTAGAATTCAAGAATTTGACACATGTCTCAATTCTAGATTTACTCCTGCCAACACCATCCCACAACATAATGACCAGCACTCTCTGGAAGCATGGACTAGGGGTTTAAATGATAAAAAGTTCAAAAATTTATCCCACCACATGTCTTTTTTTTTTCAGTTAAAAATAAAACAGATGAATATTTTTTAGCCTGGAATAAATACACTATTTGACACAAACATTATACAGTATATTAACTATATGAGTATGTAGATTTTTTGTTATTAAATTTATGAACATTTATTTAAAAGTTTTATTGGATTTATGCACTTATTTGGTCACAATGTACTCTTTCAATTAATCCACAGTTGAAAATAACTGGTATCATAGTGTGGTTCACAACTCTTTTATAATATAAAGGAACTCTCATACTTGAAAAGGCTAGGTTCCCTATGTAGGCAAAGGCAGCTTTTTCACATAAGTTTTTTTTTTTTTTTCCTCCCTAGGACTTTTGACCCTGAGATAAAGATAACTTTAGAAACAAATGTTAGCTTTCTGGCTGATGTCCGCAAGGATCCCTGTGCTCTGTCCCTATCTCTGTGAGCCTTTTTTGCATCTCTGCACCGAATAGTCCTGTCAGTGCTCTCAGACTTGCCCAAGGTCAAACCTGAACACTGAGGATGGAGAGCCTGTTCTTTGAACTTCCAGGTAATCATGCTGCCCATGTTGCAGCATAAGCAGAGAGGGCCGATAGGCATTTTGTGTGACTTGCTATCCTGGGAACACTTTGAACCTCTTTTTCTGGTTTTGTACCTTTGGACATTCTCAGAAGCAGCTTCTTCCCTGTTCTTTCTGTAGGCTGCAAGATGAATATGTTTGAGAGAAAATCTGTTCTCAGATGGTTTCCTTCCGTGACTCAAACTCCAGTTCACTGGTGGTCCTTCTTTCCTGTGTGTGCACATGTGCCCCTGTGGCTTCTTTGACACTTGATGCCTATTTAAGCATTTACCGCCCCAAATCTGGCCACTCCAGGAACCATCAGTTAGGAGAACCAGGTGGAGTGAGGGAGAGGACTCAGAATTCAGTATGAATTGGTTAGAAAAACAGCAAATGAAGACTTGAGAAATTCTGCTTTTATTTTCATTATTCTTTTGTGTGATTTAGGATAAATCTGTGTCCTCAAAAAAATAATAAAATAAAATAAATCATATATACTGACTATCCTTTCAGTCAGAAATGTTAAATGAGAACATCAAATCAAATCAAAACAAACCAAAACATCAAATGAGAGATGTGAATGTGGTATGATTTTAAGGACAGGAGTTATTTGAGGGAAGAAAAACTTCTTTATGAAAATTATCTCTAATTACATGGGGCTATGGAAAGAGATGATAATTAATATTGGCTGAAAAGTTGCTTAATTATTCAGTCTCTGAAAATAACACTTGTTTGTTGACATTGGAGTTCTTCCTAAAGACAAGAGCAAAGACATTTTTTAAATTACAATTAAGGGTGCCAGATATTTAGCTAGGTTTAATATAATTGATACATATTTCTCTATGCTTTCTAAAGTCTGCAAAGATTTATTTCTAGAGTAACAACAGCAGCCATTTTGGAATTATATTTGGGAAAAGAAAACTGCAAGGGCTTGTTTTTACTCAACAGAACTTGGCTTCTTTTCGTGAGCTTCTTTGGAGTCCGTAACTACATGAATTACGAATGATAATCCAAGGGGAAGTGAAATGGCATGATTAGAAGAAGACAGAATGTGAAATGTTACCCCTTCCCCTTTCAGATTTGGACTGGAGGGCTTTCGGCCTTGATGGCTTCATTTTGCTTCACTTTTTTACTCTTAATGCACAGGACAGCCGTTTCCACAATGGTCTGCATGGCCTCTCTGCATTTCTTGACTCTGGTTCCTTGAACACTTTGTTAAAAATGCCTACTGCCCTTGATTTAGTGCTCTGATATCTTTTTCATGTCTCTCCACCCCATGCCCTCTCTCAGCTGCTCAAATCAATGCAAGAGTAATTTAGGACGTGACTTTAACATCTGGGGAATGCCTTGGTCACCTTTCACCCAAAGGGTATTCCAAGCTCCAGGGGCACTGAACTCAGCAAGCCCTGTTCCCATAGGTCAACCTATGATGCAGAAAGATTCTGCCTTCAGAGTTAGTGGTAATCAACTCAGAAGCACCAGGTGGCTGCTCTATGCAGTGGAGTTAATTCACATTGCATAATAGTGCTCATAAGATGAGGGCCCTGGGGAAATGTTACGATGCAGGACTTTGTGCAGAGGTTTATTACTTTTGTCATCAGCTTCTAAGGCTGCTTATGAAGCATGGGCCTCTCTTTTCCCACTAGACAGCATTTGCATAAAAATCAGACTACTGGATCAGTATAATCAGTATACTTTACCAGTTATCAGCCCTTTTAACCCCTGCACAAGGAAGGTTTGACAGGTGTGTGGTTAGATGCTGTTTACATGTTGTGGGTAGCTGAGCTCATGGCTCAATGTGCTGAGCTGCCTCAAAAACTCTAGGTTTTTTTTTAAAGACTGTATTTATTTATCTTTAGAGAGGAAGGGAAGAAGAGAGTGAGAGAAATATCAATGTATTGTGTCCCCTGCTGGGACCTGGCCTGCAACCCAGGCATGTGCCCTGACTGGGAATCGAACCGCAGTGGTTTGGTTTGCAGGCCCGCACTCAATCCACTGAGCTACACTAGCCAGGGCTAAACTCTAGTTGTTTTTTTTTTCCCAAAAGGAAGTCCTGACCCCGAAAAATGAATTGAAGTGACAGTGGGCAGTGTCTCTTCCTCTTATCTCCTCAGTGCCGGGCAATGATTTTCTATACCTGCTCCAAATGGTGCTGTTGCATTATTTCAGTATTCCCGGACACTACTGGACATGGCTAATAGTGGTTAAATGTTACAGAAAAGACTGTCATCGGACTGAATGTGTTCTGCCTCTTTTCTCAACAATGGGCAAAGTGAATCCCACATGAAACAAATGGTTTCAGGTGAATGTGATTTCCAGAAGAGCTAGAATGCTATTTCCAGCCAAAAACTACTGACTCTACCTGTTTCCTTGAAGTGTGTATTTCACAAGGCTGAAGGATGTGTTGCTAGAACAATTGAGATGGCTTCGGAATCACAAAGCTTTGGATTCAAGTATCATATTATCTTCTAACTAGATGTGGAAATTTAGGAAGTCCTTAGATTTTGTTCTTTTAACTGTTATGATAAATTATTAACTTTTCTTTATTGTACTTGATTTAAAACTTACAGATGAAAATCATGGTGGTTGTGACAAATCTCAATACTACAAATATTCAGAGAAAATAAATAACAGTCACTCTGATGACCCTTTCCATCCGGGCCCCTGCCTTAAACACACGCATGGATGTGGCCAATATTATCTGTGTGGTGTCTTCCATTCTTGTGCTTCTAAACTTTGGTATACACAGGACTAAAAGCATACATCGGTATTTTCTTTTTTTTTTCTCACAAAACTGTATTATGTATTATGATATTAAGAGGAGGTGCTATGCACACTCTTTTCCAATCCACATTCTCCAGTTAACTTTCATATCTCTCCCAGGAACCCTCTGTTTTAACAGATATATATATATATATATATATATATATCTAGATGTTCCATAGTTTATTTAACTACTATTTATTTATGGAAAATTTAGCACTTTAACATGGGCTAAAACAATGTTCTTGTAGTTACATATTTCAGTACTGGTGCTTTCCCCCAGTACAGTAAAATTTAAAAAGTGCAAATGATGACTTCAAAGATTAGGAACATTTTAGTATTTTTTTATCACCAGATAACATTCCAAAAATTGCTGGTGGTCTACATACCCATCAGCAAAGAGTGAGAGAACTAGGTTTCTGGAGGCTTGTCAGCTTCTGCTGTTTTAATCTTTTTAATTTTTGCCAGTTTGATGATTGAAAATGGTATCTTGTTTGTATTTGAATTTGCATTTCTAAGAATCTAAAATGTTCAATGCAATCCTTCACAGTAAGGCCACATGGAGTTTCCCTATAAATCAGAGCTATTAGGAGGAAATCACATTTAGCATATTGATGTGAACCACAGCCTGTGGGGTCTGTGTGTTGTGGATGGGACAAACAAATTCATACAGACTGCAGAAGTCCTGTGGGGAAAAAGAGATGGCATGGTCACTCTCTCAGTGAGATAGAGGGCCCGACCCCTCTATCAGGCAGGGCTTGTCCTGCCTGGACAAGCTTCTATTGCTTTTTGTGGGCACATTACATCAGCAAGGTCCTCATTTACTATGCACAGGTTCGCTTTAGGTGATTACCTTTTACAGAAAACAAAGGAGAAGATGTTGCCAAACACAGCACAGAAGAAGGATATTTGCAAATGCAAGGGGGGAAGTGGTTGGACTGGTTACACTCATCCTTGGGAGGTTTAGCATAGATTTTAGGAAGTTACTTTAAAGGGTAAGGGAGTTTTAGCAAAGGCAAGCCTGAAAGCAGCCTAGGTACAATGCAGACCTGATTCCCCACAGGAACACCTATCTGTGGACATGGCTCCTGTGTGTGGGACCTCGCTCCCCACTGGCTTTTCTGAGTGAGGGCTGGGCTACATTCTCCATGCCATGTAGAATGGTGCCTTATAGCATATACTTTTTTTTTTCTTGAGAGAAAGGGAATATCACAGAGGACTAGCCTGGCTGGCAATGTTAGGCAGATTCACACCTGGGACCAACATTTTGGCCTTGTGTTCTGATGGCAGTTTTGTTGGCTCATTCAAACTTAGTTTTCCATGAGTAATTTGACAGTAATGACCAGGGTCATTTTGTAAACTTTGTGTCACAAATCCAGATGTGAAACTTAAAGAAATAAAATTACTTCATATATTTCATATACTTTCCCTGCTGATTTGCTGACTATGTGAAGGAAATCAAAACAGTGACATGATCTCCCCAGAATAAAAGCACTGCCTTTCTCTCAGACCACAGATGAACTGCTGGCACTGATTAAGCTCACACACCTTACATAGGGATTTGGTTCAATGAGAAAAGGTGATTTGTCAGATTGCAGCTAAGATGTTAGATGAACTTCTTCCAATTGCAATGAGAAATATACCCACCTTCACTTGATATGCATTAGCACTAAAATATTGTGAATTACTAGTGAATGACAGTAAGAACAGAAAATGTACTGAGCATTTATTTGGGACAAGTAAATTTATAATTTTTTAAGATAAACTATGACATCTAATTCTCAGTGCAATATTATGAATCACTTATTGTCTCCATTTTACAGATAAGGCAAAGCAAGTTTGAGTCACTCACACAATGTTAACAGAGTAGGTAAGTAGAGAAGATTTGAACCCAGGTAGTCAAGGTTTGAGACCAAGTGCTTCTTTGACAGTTAAGTGGTCCAAGTTCACCAATTAGGAAACATTACAGATCAGATCACCTCCTTTCCCTCTACCTAAAACACACACACATGCAAAGTTAACTGAGTTGCATAATAACCAAGAGCAGTGAAGCTGTTTAAAATTGCAATGTGGGTCTGTTACAGAACAGTCACACGCACACACACACACACACACACACACACACACAGTGGCTGGGACTCCAGGGAATGGTATACTAATACCGTCTGGATCACCTACTGGGCTCATCTGTCCACTGCCGATCGGAAAGATATCTCTCAATGCCAGAGATTTGTGAAAAGGAAAGGAAAGGTTTATTTAAGGCTATACAAACTTAAATAAGTGACCCAATGTCCCCATTAAACTATCAAAGTCCTTTAGGATAACTACTGATGCCCACAGTGCTTCCTTCTTCCCCTGCCCTTATCTGAGCTACCCCAAGTCCAGAAAAGCAGCACATGTCCACATCTCCAGGTCTCTGGCACTGCAGCTGTGTTGCTGTTCAGGCAAAGCCTCTTCTTTCCTCCACCAGAGCTGCGGGGGTTTGCACTCTCACCAAGCCTTGTGGTTCCCCTCCTTACAAAGCTGTGAGGGGATCTACACTCCAGCTCAGACCACATGGCTCTTCCCCACTGCAACCATAGTGTGGTTCTCCACTACTCTACCAGCGCCACAAAGGGGCCTGCACTCTTCCAAGTCCGCGTGGCTCTCCCTCTCAATGGCTGCCACATCCTCGCTTTTATACTCACACCCTCTTCCTCCACATCTCCATTTCTGGGTCCTCCCACAGTCGGTCACACCCCCCAGGACTCCCATACTTGGTTGCTATGGTGAGTCTGGGAAGGTGTGGCCCCATGGTGTGGAGCCAATCATCTCCCAGCTCTCATGCAGGTGCTGTGACCAGGGGGAATTGCTTCCCAGTTATGCTCTGCCAGGGGGAGGGGTGTGCAGCACAGAGTGGGTCCTTGGTCCCTCTTTGGGGCCCCCCTCTTGTCTGCACCCTGTTACAGGTCCGTTAGTCAGTCTCAGTTATGAAATCTGTACATGGATTCTGTTAACCAGTACCAATGAACAAAATAAAAATTTAAAGTAATTTCTTGTCATAAAACTTCCCTACTTATCCACTCAGTGTCCAGTTAGGAAAGAAACTGCAGCAGTTATTTTAACAAAGATAATTTAGCACCAGGCTTTGTTAATCAATTACTAGACAACTGAAAATGCTCAAGCGGGACATAGAAAATGGAGCTGCAAGAAGAAACTATGAATGTTAGGGTCTTGGAGGAGGGGCTCATAGCACTGGGGACCAGACACTGAGGCAGGGATGCCAACTGATAAGTGCTGGTATCTCTCAGGCACTGTCAGGTAGTTTTAGGGTATAGAAAACCTGCAAAGAGGACCCAATGCAAGAGGGAAGAATAATTGGTGCAGTGAGATCAATAGGAATAAGGAAGAATCAGAAAGACACAACTGTTTTCTTCCTTCTCAAGCCTTCCTGTCACCCTCAAGCACCTCTACTCACAGAGATTAACAGGGACCCAGGTGACAAAGCAGAAATGAAGTGTGCAGTTTCAGCTCCAGCCCTGCAGAGCTGAGTTTGAAGCTGAGAAACAAATACTTCATCTCTAGCACATTGTGCCCTTTTGACTACTTGACATCTTTTCAGATCCTTCTACACATATTTAAATTTCCCTACAGTGTTAAAAATAACTTTGCATCTACCTAATCAGATGGAACTTCTTTCTTACAAAGATTCTCTAAGCCTCTCCTTAAAACAATGTAAGAAAAAAAGAAATTTATCAGTAGAAAAGTATTTTAAAAGTTATTATACACCCACACAGACACACGAAATGTACACACACCCACACACACACATACACTTATTTTAGTCCGTTTGGACTGCTAAATCAAAACAGCATAGACTAAAGGGCTGATAAACAACAGAAATTTATTTCTCACAGTTCTAAAATCAGGATGCCAGCATATCTAGTGTCTTGCGAGGGCTCACAGTCTGGGCTGTAGATGGCTGTCTGCTTGTTGTATCCTGACATGGTGAAAGACAGAGAGAGGTAGCAACTGTCAGCTCTCTTCAAAGAGCACTAATTCCAACCTCATAACCTATTTACTTTCCAAGCTCCCATTTCCTAATAACATTATATTAGATGTTAGGATTTTAGCCTTTGAATTTGGGGGGAGGACACATTCCATCCATAGCAACACTGAAAAAGAAATAGGTGTGAATAAGTATACTACTCTTGTTGCTCTAGAAGTTTTGTAAAAAATTTAATAATAAGAAGATAGGTTTGCCCTCTTGAAGAGGATCATTAAGGACTTTGAATTTGACTGTATAGCTAATAGTTAAGCTTTTGGGGTCAAAAATAGTGATATAAAATTAAACTTTTACACAATGATTATTTCAGGAACAGTGGGCAAGATTTCATCAAGACCTGCACAATAATACATATATGACATGACGTGGGACTGAACTTTGGAGATGACAGCAGAAACCAAATCCAGTATGATTATAAGCCTCATTGCAACCTCTACAATTAGTTGATGTAGAAAGAAATAAGCTGAGTTTGGGTTACCTCATGTTTAAGAATAATCTAGTCAGAGAAAGACGAATATTGTATGATTTCATTCATATGTGGAATCTGATGAACAAAAGGAACTAATAAGCAACATAGGGCCAGACTCATAGATAGAGAGCAGTCTGGAAGCTCTGGGCAGAGGTGGGCTTGGGAGTGGAGGGATGGAGCAAAAAAGAGAAGGAACTCATGGACATGGACAACACTATGGAGATTGGGGAGGGTAGGAGGAGAGTGAGTATAAGGGGACTAAATGGTAATGGAAAAAATACAGTAAAAAGCTAACTATTAAAAAGAATTGGCCCGTAGGTTTACTGGGCCTTCAAGGTTATTTATTGCCAGCATCCTAAATTCTCTGCTTCAAAGAGGTGTGGAAATGCTAGGGAAATATCAATCAGAATAAAACTGTAAGGCATTGGATCAATTCATAGATAGCAGCAAACCCAAGTTTTCATGTTTTTAAAATCTGGATTACTACAATAGCTAAACCCAATTTCCAAACACCAGTTGGACCACAATACTCAGCCCTGTTTAGTGTCTTCTCATTACAGTCAAAATAAAAAGTAAAACATATCATCATATCCTGCATGATCTTGCACGATCTGATTCTTGCTGACATACATATGTTTTCTTCTTCATACACATTTCAGCTACACTGGCTTTTAATTTTTCTTGGCTATTTATTTCATGCTTTTCTTAGCTCTAGGAATTTGACCTTGCTGTTTCTGTTGTTAGGAAGCTTTCCAAAAGCTTTCAAATGCCCAACCCTAAGAAGACTTTCCCAACTTTTACTAAACTCTGCTAATTCCTTTTAAAAACCCAATTTTTTACAGATTTTTTTTTACAATTTAAAGTATGACAACACTAAATATAGAAAAGCATTATGCTAAGTGAAATAAGCCAGATGGTGAAAGACAAATACCATGTGATCTCACCTTTAACAGGAACCTAAGCAACAAAAGAAACAAGCAAGCAAAATATAACCAAAGACATTGAAACAGAAAA
>PVKM010027764.1:0-18619 GCA_004027735.1 Carollia perspicillata
GAAGTAGGATATACTTTGTAAGGCTGAAAAACCATTAGCCCACTCTGTCCTTAGGATACAGTATTCTTGTCCAAAATGAGAGACAGTGCGCTGATGAAGCATCTTCAGCATTGTTAAGAAACTCAGTGTGGGATTATACTCTGTAGGCCAAGGCTGCTGGTAGGAGATGCTGGGACAACAGTGCAGAGTTTTCTGTTAGCAATGGGGACATCAGAATTCCAAAGTAACAGAGGCCAGATGGCAATGCTAAACTCTCAAAAGCAAGGTAGGTACAATTGTCATCATGCCTGGCAAGGTCACAGGTAGTCAGGGAGGTCTGACAGCTAGGTGAGTGTACAACACAGCATCCCGAAGAACATGATAGATAGACACCAAACAAGTGTATTGCTCAGTCTATGCAACCAAAATAAATCAAAGATGGGTGGTCAGGAGGCCTACCACAGCTGCAATAATAAAAAGTCATGAGCACTTTTTAAGTTTCCAGACCTGAGCCAGTTCTCCAGCACAAATCTCACTGGGTGATGAGGAAGCTTAGGTCCTCAGGAAAAATGACCCTGCAAACACTATGGCAAAAGTATAAGGTAATGAGTTCCTCAGTCTTTACCAAAAGCCATTTATTCATCGAGGGAAAGAGAAATACAAAATCTTTTAAGGGCTATTAGATACAAGGTGTGAGTTGGGATGTGCAGGGACCCAAAGCACACCTGCTATTGGAAAAGGTGGATAAGGTGTCAGGTAATAAATGGAGTTCTCGTCCAGGTCTGGCTCATGGTAAAGCCACTGGTTCCAGAGCTCACCTGCTGGTTATTTTCCTGGTTCCCAAAAGAATAGTTGGAATGGGCCGTACTTAGGTATTGAACCTACGTTGGTTCTTTGGCATGCAGGGCAAAGGCTATCATAATGGAGAAAGCCAAGTAGAATCACCCTACCATCCATAGCCAAGATGGTAAATCAAAAATAATACCATATGAAGGGGTATGGCAAATATTAGTGTCAGCCTTAAATACCTAGGGTAGGCAGGAATGGTGGTCCCCATCATATATGCCTATTTCATTCATCAGTATGGCCTGGACAAAAACTAGATGTACCCTGGAGGATAACAGTGGGTTATCATAAACTCAGCTAAGGGGTAGCCTCCCCATTGCAGCTGTGGACCAGATATGATATCTTTGCTAGATCAGATTAAAATGGCCTTGGATACATAGTATCTGGCAATCAATCTGATAAATGTATTCTTTTCCATCTTCCTTAGGAAGGAGGGCCAAAGTAGTTTACATTCTCATAGGACAGGACCAGTATACATTCACTGGTATCCCTGAATGAGTTGTTAAATCTGCTCTCTGCTCTAATAGAGTCTTAAAGACCTGGGTCATTTAGACATGCTGCAGAAGACTACATAGTCTACTTATTAATGATCAGATGAGAAAGATGTGGCAAATAAATTGGAGAACTAGGTAAAGACACATGCATTCCAGAGGTCAGGAAAAAAAAAGGGCTAAATGAAGATTTAGGGGATTACCACATGAATGAAATTTTCGGGGGTCCAGTGGTTTGGGGCAAGCTGGAATATATCCTCCCATTTCAACTAAATTAAGACAAATTACTGATTCATGTTCACCCTGGCAGTCTTTTTGGTTTGTGGGGGGAGCATATTCCATATTTAGAAATACTGTTCTCGCTTGTTTACTTAGTGACAAGAAAAACTGCCAGCAGAAAAGGGTTCTGTAGCTGACCCAGGCTGAGGCGCCAGCATCCCTGATGCTTGGGCAATAAAACCAGTGAGCTCTACAAACAGGCGGACTCTGTGATACTAGAGCTGTCTGTGGTGAGAAAAGATGTCGTGTGGAGAAAGCAGAATCACAACACAAACCCCTATGGTGATGACACAAATCTGCAGCAGAGAATCATTCGGAAAAGATATCTTCATGTGCTACTGGGCTCTCTGCTACAGTTTGAGCACCTGACCATGAGACATTAACTGACCAAGTGTCCAGATTTTCCCATCAGGACCTGGGGTCTGTCAAATTCACCAAGCCTTCGTCAGATTTTTACAAAGCTGTAATCAAGGCCTCGATGAGGAATGTGATATTATATCTGCAGATCAACTGGGGTCACAGTCACTGTGGTTAGAGTCAGAATCCAGTTCCTTACAGTTTCCTTTCCCGAGATCTAGATTGTTGGTGGGGCAGATTAGGCAGAAATTTGCCCTGTGGTTTCACGTCCACCAGAGAGCAGTTGTTTCGGTGGCTGTGGCACAGTGGCTAAGCAAGCGCTTGAGGTTCTCGAGATCCAGGCCCAAGCCCAGCTCTGTCTGTTTGGACAAATTACCTACCCTCAGTGTGCCTTAAATTCTTAATCTGGTATTTTACAAAATGGTGGTAATACCTGTTAAATAAGTCTCCCTGTGAAGATTCAATGAGTTGGAGCTCCTAGCACAGTGCCTGGCTCACATACTTTCACTCATGTCAGCGCAATGGTACCGTCCTACGTTTCTCCAAAGGAAGAGGAGAAAGCCTCACCCAGGCTCAGGCCCTCCTCAGGCAGTGAACCAGAGTCTTCTTTAAGGCAGCTCCAGCTCCTTAAGTCAAAATAACTCAATTAATATACTAGAAATTGCCCTAAAATTTGCTTACATAATGCTTACCTTCCTTTTCCTTTAGATGAGAAAATAATCTGGAGGGAACCAGAACAAAAATAAAGTTCAGCCATTTGAAATCTGTGTAGGAAAAACTGCCTGAGCTAGCAGGCTCTAGAGTGGCTCCATTCCACCATCTAGTGGACAAGAAGGGAAAAGAGAAATTGACAGAAAAAGAATCTCAGGATTTTGTTGTCAAACAAGGGTTTTCTAACTAGTGCAATTTAAACTCCCTACTAAATTCACCTATTAATACATTCATTTAACTCCTGTAAAGCCAAACTGCCACCCAATCTAAGCATTGAGCACTAAAACTAAGATCCCTAAAACATTTATATTTACAAACTATGAATTTCGAAGATGGTCTGTGGAAGGAAGAAAGAATGATCTTGAGTTCTTATCACTGTGAACTTTTCTGGCCCAACTTGCCCACTTATTTTATCACTGTCTATGTATCAGTTTTGCATTTATTTTAGTACATAGACTAAGAGTAGCCTTGAGGCTCTGAGGGTTGCGTCTTTCCCAAAATACTGAGTGAAATGAGTGGGGAAATAAAATCATCCCATTCATTTTTCAAAAATATACACCAAATTAAAATGTTGGTATAGCCAAGACAAATATTTGATAAGGCCTGTGTGACAATTAGTTTTTATCATCATTGTTGCTGTTTTTGGTGTATGTATGCACATCTTTCCTGTTTTTATTTCTAAGGTTATTTTGTTACATGTCTATAAGGTTATTTTGACCTGTCTAAGGGCTGGGTGACCCTTCTGAGTCAGTTTTTCTCCCCTGGAAAATGAAACTCTTTGGCTAAGGGATGATCTTTAAGGTGTTGTCTAATTCTAAGAACTCCTCTGCTAGGAGCACTGGGATTTATAGAGGTGCAAAAGGTTTGTTCCTGCCGCTGAGTAGCCCACGGTCCAATGGAAAAGACAGGGCTGCGGGCACACAGAGTGGAATGTAGTTACCACAGAGCAAGTGCTCGGTGTGACCTCCCACCACCTCCCACCAAACACCTCTCTCCACTTGTCCTTGCCTTCTTTCTCTGTTTTGCCTTTCCTGTATCCTCCCAAGTCCCCTCCTGATTCTCTGTTTTCTCTTTCTCCCCCTGCTTGGCCTTGAAGGGTGCTTTTCCAACTGTGAGTTTTAATCCACTAGCAGGTCAGAAACTCAATTCAGTAGATCTGGGGCAGCATTTAAAAATGAAATAACACAATGCAAACCACTAAAGGGAATCACTCATAGTGAGAGTAACATTGTGTAGAACTTGTTTTAATGTGTGCCTGTGTGTGTGTGTGTGTGTACACTAGGCCAACATGTATTTTAAGACATTAGGAAACCCCTGCTCCTCCACCCTCCCCGGTGGCACCATGAGCTGAGGAGACCAGGTGCGCTGACAGTCCCCAGCAGGGAGGTGGCCTCTGAGTCTTGGCAGTGTTGGGAGGATCCTTCCTCTTTCCAGACTCAGGTAAATCTTTACGTAGAGGTGGTGAATGGCTCAGATGACCCTAAAAAAAATGCAATCCGCCAAGTGTATGAGAGCCTCTCTGACTTGCCATTTCTGGAGTTCTTCAGCTCATTCCTGGCTTTCTCCTTGGTTCAGCCACTCCTTCCCACTTCCCACTCTACCATTTGATTCCTGTTTCTTAAACATCAGAGGGAATGAGGAGGGTTGAGGCCAGCCAGCTGTGCCATGCCAGTGACGTCAGCTGCAGAGGAGGCATCAGAGAGTTGCTGCAGGGTCTCAGGGAAGCTCTGCAGAGCAGCTTTGTTGGGGTCCTGCATAACCAGTCATGACCTCCTCCATCCAGCAACTGTTGAAAGGTTGTGGGGATGTCTTTCCCAAAGTGGGGAACCTGCTTTAGATACAACCCAGGCTTGTGAATCAACAGACTGGGATTTTTAAAAACACACAGAGCCCTTTGCTGCATGTACAGCCCTGGCCATGTCTACCAAGTCACAGAGAGCATAATCTATGGTGGCATATTTTCACACTTTTTATAATATACACTTATACATTCAGTCTTGGTATAGGTTTCTTAGCAGTCTTCTCTGCTTTGGTCTCTGCAATTATCAGTCACAATATATGCATTTCTCAGTGAGGATATGTAAGAACTGGAGCTGAACAGAAGAACCTTCAGGGTTCTGACTCTTAGCATAGCCAGGACGCACATCACTGGGACCCTCTGAAACATATTTTCCACTGATTAGCTAGCCACTTCTAAGGAAACACAGCTCAGAGCTTTCTCGTTTCCTGAATTATTGAAAATGGGCACACGTGATGGTGCTGGCAGAGTGCAAAGTACCTAAACCTCCTGGCTCCACAGGAAGACCCTCTCCACAAATGTCGCATCCCAGGTGGGCAACCAGAGGAGCCAGTTCAATGCCAGCCATCATGGCTGACGTTCTCAGGTGCTGCTCCCAGGTGCTCCAGGACGGTTCACACTGACCTTCCACCCGGCTCAGTGGGCCTTGTATCTTCTCCAGGGCCTCACACACAGTTGCCACTCAGGAAATAGTTGCCAAATGAACTGTGGGTGCAGTATATTTGTAGAGACCTTTGAAAATCAAATAAAATAAGTAAATAATAACTCTTGCGTGGGTAAAATTTTGTCATCTTTCCATTTGTTTGATGAGAAAGAAGACAGAACAATGAGATCAGAATCCAAAACTTTTGGAAGAATTATTAATATTCTTGATGGCTTGAAGGTATTGTCCATTGTCCCCTAGAAATAACACACTCTCGGTGAAGTGGTTGGATTAATGCCAGCCTTGATTCTCTAAAACTTGGTGGTGTTTTGAATGCATTCTAAACACTAGCTATGAATTATGCAATATTTAGAGAAAATAGAAATAATTTAAATCAGCATGTTCCAGATGTGTCTTTCAGAACCAGCAAGAGGTGAGCAATTTTATCTCCCAAGTTGCAATTTGGGAGAAAAGAAAACATCCTGGCTCAAAGAAGTTTTCTAGGAAACAAACCCTGCATACTTACATTAACTACTTTATTTTTCAAACTCTTTAACACCAGAACGCTTTTGTTTACAGAGTGTCACATGCCATGTGTATTAGTTAGTGGCTGCAACAAAGAGGCCCAACAATAGAATGACTTAAGTTCATTTCTCATATAATAGTTCAGGGCAAATTGGAAGATTGCTCTATCCAAGTTAGTCAAGATTCCCAGTGCAATATGGTTTTCCACCACCCCTAGAGCATCATCTTTGTTTATATGGCCAAAGCTGGGTCAAAAGCCTATCAGTAATGATATGTATTGTATACTTGAGAGTTGCTGAGAGTAAATTTTGTTATCACCACACACACACATACACAACACAGAGTTAATTATGTCAGGTGATGGAGATGGTATTTATCTTTAAAAAAAGATTTTATTGCCCTAGCTGGTGTAGCTCAGTGGATTGAGCACGGGCCTGTGAAGCAAAGGGTCACTGGTTCAATTTCCAGTCAGGGCACATGCCTGGGTTGCAGGCCAGGTCCCCAGTAGGGGACACATGAGAGGCAACCACACATTGATGTTTCTCTCCCACTCTTTCTCCTTCCCTTCTCCTCTCTCTAAACATAAATATTAAAAAAAAGATTTTATTTATTTATTTTTGAGAGGAGAAGGGAAGGAGAAAGAGAGGGAGAGAAACATTGATCAGTTGCCTCTCACACACTTCCAACTGGGGCCCTGGCCTATAACCCAGGCATGTGCCCTTGATATAGAAAAATGACTTAAACCCAGTAGGCCTTAGCACAGGGTCCCCCTTACCCCAGTTCAAACGGCAAGGCCAGAGCACAGGGTCCCCCTCCCCTAGTGTAAATGGCAAGGCCAGCCAGCAAGCCAACCAGGAGATAAAGTACTAATGGTCCAGCCTCGCCAGTCAAAACATAGAGTGCTGACTAACCAAATAAGAAATCTGAATTAACCCCTGCATTCTTCTGCATTCCGCTTCTGTATCTCGCTTCTGCCATGTAGCCACGTAGCCACGTAGAGATAAAGTATATAAGCCCTGCAACCCCTTTGTTTAGGGCCCAGAATTTGGAGTTGGACTCTTCTGGGACCACGCGTGAATAAAGGATCGTGCTCTTAACTCTTCTGGTGTCTGGTCGTTTCCATTTCCTGTAACATCCTGACAAGGAAGCAAACTGATGACCTTTCATTTGGCAGAACAACGCTCAACCCACTGAGCCACACCAGCCAGGACAGAGGTGTTATTTATCTTAATTTCAGTAATTGGTTCACAACATGTATGTATATCAGCTCATTGCATTTTACACCTTAAATATATACAATTATATTTGACAATCATTCCCCAATAAACTTGGAAAAAATTACTCCTCAATAAACTTCTTTCTACAAAAGAAACCCCCTCCAAAACCCCAGAAAACCTTTCCCCCCCAAAAGGGCATCACACACATTCCAGTTCACAGGTAGAGAAGAAATTGAAGGATCACATGTGCAATATTTTAAGATTTGGCCTGGAAATAGCACACATCACCTTCTGCCAAATTCTATTGGTGAAAACTTTGTAACATTGTAACTCCTAGCTTCAAGAAGTCGTAGAAATTATAGCCCCTAATAATGGAAGCCATTTGTAATCCATCAGATCATTAATACATATCATAGTCACCCAACCAGCTGGCAGTAAAGCAGGGACTAGAATCCAGGCCTTCCAGCTGCTGTTCCGGAGTTCCGGCTGCCGCACTAGCATTTCTGTACTCAGCCAGTGTACGGGGAGTCTTCCCGTGTGCCTAGTTCCGTGTCGGAGTATGAGGATGGAAGAAATTTTTATAAAACATGTGTATAGTCTATAACTATACACAGCTCTGTTTGTGTTGGTTATTCCAACATAGAGATCAAACCTCCCATCATACTACTGAATAATTGTCCCTTGGGTTTGCTTGAGGAGGCATAAGCATTTTTCTTGATGCCCATTGGTAAATGGATTGCAGATGCCAAAAGGTGCTTCCTCCAGCTTCCTTGAGCGTATGTACTGCTGGCAGAAGGGGCAACATTGCAATACACTGAAGCTGCAGATGTATTTCCTGGAGTGATTGAATTGAATTCCAGATTTTCTTTCAGTTGAAGCAGAAAAACCCATATGACCTTACCCAGCCAGGAAATCTGTCACTTAGGTACTAGCAGATAATGGACCTATCAAGGACTGCCAAATGTACTTGAAAGTCAATTAGATAGCTCCCCCCCTCTTCCAAAAATTCCACCTGACTAGAATTAGAAAATTCCACCCTAAAAGAATACTCACCAAAGGTTGTTGAAGAACTTCCTCTTTCCAGCCTATAAAACTCACTCCTCTTTTAACCCCCTTCCAGTCTCTATTGGAATAAAAGTGATGGCTTTGAATAAATAGCCTTTGATTAACTCTATTAGGTGGTTTTTGTTCTTTTGATAAAATAATTACAGGTTGGTCAAATAGTGAATTGAAAGAAAAAAGAATAATGAACATTCCAGAAGAAAACATAGTTTAAAGGATAACTTTGGGATGGGAGGAATTCTACAGATTCTACACAAAATCCAGAAGCCAGAAGGAAAATAGGAAAAAATTAGGCTGAACAGGAAGCAAAACATTTTTGTATTAAACACTTTTAGAGGCAACAGATAAATTTTCCAAACATATAACAAAGGATTGATTTCCTTGATATATAAATGAAACTTTTAAGATTAATGAAAATAACTCAAGAAAAATGGACAAAGGAAATAAACCCCATTCACAGGAAAATAAATATAGATAATAAATGTAATAAATATATGAAAAGCTTATCTTCACACATAATCAGAGAGTTACAAATTAAAATGAGATACTTAAAAATATATTAGAATGTCAAATAGTTAAATGTTGGACAGTATGCAATATTGATAAGGGCATAAGGGAAAGGAAGTGGTACTCTCATACCATGTTGGGAGCAGGCTAAATCACTACTGAGTCATTGAAAATTAATTCACCACAACTATCAAAATTTAAGATGTGCACATGCCTTGATCTTGCAATTCTACTTCTAGGAACTTTATGAGCAGAGATATATATGAACAGGGGTATTCAGGTTTTTCTGTGTGGGTGTTTGTTGGGGCACAGTTTTCATTTTGGGGGAATAAACACTCTGGAGTATGACTGCTGTTTGCTTTTTAAAGAAACTGCTGAACTACTTCCCAGAGTGGCTGTACCATTTTTCATTTCCACCGGCAAATTAAAGTTTTCATCGTGTCATTTCCCAAATTTCATATTCTCAATTATTTTTTTATTCTAAAAACGTTGTGCTATTTTCCCTACCTTAAAAAAAACATTCAAAGTCTATAGTTTATGTTAGGGTTTGTCCTTAGTGTTGTACATTCTATGGGCTTTGACAAATGTATAATCACACGTGTTCATCACTATATCGTTCCCTGCTATTTTCATTTTAGCCATTGTAGTCGGTGTGCAATGATGTCCCATTTGTGGTTTTAATTTGCATTTCCCTAATGGCTAATGATGTTTAGCATCTTTTCATGTGCTTATTTCATAAAACATCTTTCATGCCCGTTGCCCAATTCTAACTGGATTTTTCTTTTTTACTGTTTAGTTTTGAGGGTTACAATTAGTCTAAAGCATGAGGGACAAAACAGATACTTAAATTAGTAGCAGAGGTTTCTTTCAACAAAGTGCAAATGTAGCCAGGTCTTTGGAAGAGAGAAAGGAATATTTTCCTTTCTTGACATTCCTAGAGATTTGGGGATGGAGTGGAAGGCCGCAGGGTATGCTTACTCTCCTGTCTTGCTCCAATCTTCTGTATTAGTTTTCAAAACCAGCGACTATAATTATTATTCAGTTAAGAGTAAGTTTTAAAAGTCCCAGCAAGGAAAACATACAGCAATATTTGACCACACTTAATGAAAACTTAGGCATGTGACCTGTTCCTTCTGTTCTCCATCCACCTGCTCACGGGGATTGGAGTGGCCACGATACCCTGGAGGAAATGATCACAGTTTCTGATTATTTCATTTTAGTGACAGTCTGTGTTGGGAAAAAGACTAGCCTCAAGGCATTTCTGGCTGAATGTTTATCAGTCACAGTCTTGAAACCAGTGTGCAGCAGAATTGCTACGTCCTGCATGATGGCCTTTGTGGTAGATGGCAGACTTCCTGAGCACTCAAAATGGCAGGCTTCCATGGCGTCACTGGCTGACAGCCAGACCCAGCCAGTCTGGTGTGATTTGGGGGCTAAAGTCATTCCACCTTGTGCAAGAGTTAAAGCCTGTAATAATAAGCTGCAGTTCCTAACAATGGTCAAAAATACTTTTTATGCCAACCTCTAAGCTACCCTAAAATACATGCATGAATCTTAGGGTCCCAGAGTCCATCTGAAGAGGTAAAGAACATGAGGTATTACAAAGCATACACATTTTGTATTCAGAAGGATCTGGGTTCAAATCTTGAATTTGTGCCTTGGACGAGTCACTTAACCTCAATGAACTCCAGATACTTTATTTGTAAGATGGGAAATAATCATAGCTATTTCCAAAAGAAGATTTTAACCATTCACTTTTTCATTGATTCAACATTTATAATTGCCTACCTTGTACCAGATCTTATTCTGGGTGCTGGGGGACACAATATTAAACAGGCAATATGCCAGCTCTTTCAGGTTTACATTCTAGTAAGGGAAGAAAGATAGTAACACAGACCAAAAAATAAATAAGAAAATGCCACAATAAAAATGAAACAGTGGTGAAACAGAGAGTTACTGCAGTTTCTCTGGGTTTTCTCTTTGGTTCAGCCTATCTGGTAAATTGTATGGAACTTCATTTTTTTCACAGGCCCCTTGTCTAAGCCAGTGAGCCCTTGGAAAGGGTCACATGACCAACTTTAATGGCCCAATGGTGATGGAAGGACACTTGACTTTGGGTGGTGAATGCATAATACATTATAAAGATAATGTATTATAGGACTGTACACATGAAACCCATATTATTTTATCAACCAATAAATTTACCCTAGTAAATTCAATAAAAAAAATTTAATGGCCTAATGTGACCTCTCTGGAAATATTTGCATACAGCACACCATGAAATAACATGGCTTCATCCAATGTTTTGTTATAATGGTGATGAGATGCTGTAGGAACTTAACTCTTATTTATATCAGTTAGACAAGGGTAAAGTTGGTTTCGTTTTATGTCACGTCCCTTAAAGTTGCAGAAACTATTGATAATGTTAAGTGAAGACTTACTGTATTAGCAGAAGGCCGAGGCCTTAGGTCCTTCTTTTACTTTACTTTGCTGGTGGACTCAGGCTCTGTGTGACCAGTGGAGGTGGTATTTGGGGGCAAGCAGACACTTACCTGCCCAGCCTATGCCTGAGAATATTCTATTTCTGAATGTCTTTTAAAAGTTATTGCTGGGATCATGATTTAATGAAGCAGAATTTGTGGCTTGCAAGAACCAGCTTTGATCCTGCCCTTCAATAATATAAGATGGGTTTGCCAAGAGAGAGTCCAAGGTGATGAATGTTGCTATTTCAAGCCTAAGCCTTCTAGGAACACCAGTGTGGGTGTCAACCTGTGGTCCTCTGGGCCTTTCCAGCCCAGAGCCAGGTTCCCTGATAGGTGGTTAGGCACAAGCTTAAGGTACTGGTAAACAAAAAACAAAAACCTCACATACTTATGAAAACAGCTTTCAAAGCCTTATTTAGAATTTTGGAACCAGAAAAATCTTGGAAGATGGTATTCTATATCACATTTTATGTCAGTTTTCTGTTACATTGAATGTGAGTTACAAAGGGGTGGGGCTCCATAATCTTTTGGGATTCAGGGCCTCTAAAGTTCATAATCCAGCCCTGTCTCATACCACCCAGAGACTTCCCCTCACCTCAGTTCTCAGAATTAACACATGAAGTCTCTCACAAATCTGGAGTCCAGATCAGAGGGTGGGAGATGTGATCTGTTTCTTACTCTATGCAATGCCCCTCTGAATCTGCTCCTCTTCTGTGGTGCTAATGGCTGAACCATGCAGTTTCACACCTCATCATGCACAATGACCAGGAGTGCGATGGTGACAATGGGTGCCTCTGGCTCTTAGGGCAAATTTGCGGGGACAGGGAGGTCCCCTGGATCACTAGGTGATTTATTTTACATGAGGAAGTTTTCCCGCAATGCAGAAGTATACTGTTTTTCTGCTTCTGGTCTTGATTCTTACCCCATTTTCTATTGCTCTTGTAGGAAGCAAAGATAAGGGCCAAGGCCTGGGAACATGAGTGTTTGACTGAAGTTCCACTTGGCCTTCCCAACCCAAGCTGGGTTGCCCCAGTTCCCTGGAGAAGAGATCAGGGAGAGCTGCCAGGGGCATAGCACCTGCCCATTGGTCTCTGGCCCTCACTGTGTTGGCCAATGGGAAGGGACAACTCTGAGGTGGGGACTGCCTGCCTCCATGAGTACCAGCCTGCAGAGGCTGGACCATCTCCTCCTACTTCCATCCTGACTGCAGTCTGTGGGTCTGATCCTACACCTGAAGGTAAGAGCAACTTGATTACAGTCTGAGGCTGGAGGTGGGGGCAGCTGCCGTGCAGTGGGGCCTCTGGCAAGGGTGTACCACACTCTCCTGTTGTAGCAGGATGCTGATGGATACAGCAAAACTCTAGCCAGGGCAGTTTCCTCAATTCTCTCACAGTTCCAAGAGAAAAGGGGCTGTTGCTCTGGTCAAAATACTTGGGACCATCTTGAATTTTGCTCAGTTCACTAGGTGGCAAGATGCCTACCCAGAGAAAAAGTTAGGGTCAGTGAGGTGGGGGGTTGGTCCAGTCAGTCCAATTAAATAAGAAAACAAGGGGATCGACCTCTTCTCACAGAAAGAAGCACAGGAAGAGGCAGCATAGGAAAAGCCTGAGCTCCCATCTCAGACTGAGTTTGAAATCCAGCTCCACCACATAATTCCACTCAGCAAATATTATTCTATGGGCCATACACTGGTTGGGGCTCATGAGATACAAAGATGAATGAAATATGGTTGTTGCGTGTAGATTGGGGGCAATCTGTAGATATGGGAATATCTATGGAGAGGCAGGGATATCTCACAGGATAATCAAGAAGTTCAAATGAGACAAAGTGAGCAAAGGCCATGGCCATACACTGGGAGCTTATGAAAAATTTTATTTTTAGAAGACACCTTTCTGACAGAAACAACTGGATCTGCCTGGCCTTTGCCAAGCTCAGTTCTGCTTACCCCAGTGAGCACAGTGTTTGAAGCATCCCAGATGTTTTCAGCTGTAGACGTAGAGGTCAGAGTGGGAGGCATTTCAGAGTTCAGGCCAGTCCTCATGTGTAGGAGGATGTGGGCCCCTGGTCTGGGAGGGTTCTGGCTTTCAGATCCAGTCTTGCAAGGGGTACAGCAACCTCACTCTTGGTGACACCTTTATTAGGGGTAAAGCTGGCTCCTCCTGACAACGTTGGGGAGCAGGGGAGCCCTTCATACTGGCCACATATGCCCAAAGGAGCACAAGGGTATCCACTTTGTTGCTGAAGCAGAACAGCAGAGAGGGAGCTCTGCAACTTAATTGGCAGGCCTTGTGGCTGCCCTCCCTTGATTCTTGAGGACTCATAAAGAAAGACAGAGGACTTGCATCTTGTCCTTTCTGAGGTCACTGCAGGAACGAACTTCCCATCTACTCCTGTCAAGCCAGAAGTCTAGCAGCCCCAGACACTTGGATGAAGTCGGGAAGTAGAGGATCTGCAGACAAGAAGCTTTGAATCAAAAATCCCTTCATGTGCAGAGAGACAGATCCTAAAAATGTGGTGGAGGGATACTCTGCTTTACCACTATTTTGAGAGTATGAGCATGTGTGTGTGTGTGTGTGTGTGAGAGAGAGAGAGAGAGAGAGAGAGAGAGAGAGAGAAATATCTTTGGGCATTGGGATGCTGACAGCTCTCCCAGGATTGAGTTAGAGCTTTCAGGTAATCCTCCTGGGAGCTGAGTTGATTCCTGCTTCTGCCATTGAAATTGCCAGTATTCTACCACTTTTGACCTTTAAAAATGGCAAGTTCTTATAATTCCAACCGGGAGTTATATGATTTCAAGCCAGCATCCTGGTCTCTTTGAGTCTCAGATTCTTCTATATAGTAGAGACCAACACTGGGCTATGGGGAGGATGAAATGAAATGAGAATTGAAAGTGCCTCATGCAATTTATATTCCAAAGTACTCTTTCCAATTTCAGCGTGTTCTCATGGTCCTCATCTTACATGACCTCGTTTAGCCGATTAAGAAGCTGAGTCCAAGAAGCCTTTTTAGAGGCAGTGTACTGTGATGGAAAGCTCATTGGTTCATAAACCTGATGGGAATCTCACAGGGATCATCTCCTTAATCTTTCAGTTTCCTCATTTCTAAAGGTGGGGTTATTTTCATTACTTCATGGAATTCTTGTAAAGATTAAAATAAACAATAAATAATACAATAATGTGTCAAAGCTCCTCATGTGGGAGCTCGTTTCTGGGCAGATCTAAGAAATGCATCCCTTTCCTTCCCCTTTGCCTCCCATTTGTAAAAACAGGGCAGAGGCAAAATGGTTTCTGGGGTCCCTTCTGTCTCCCAGGAACTTTGTGAACTGTGCTTTAATGCCCTTTCCTGCTGGAGGAGTTGGCACTGGGTGACTTCTCTTCCCCATACTGCTCTGTCCCCTGCCAGTCCCAAAGGAAACCTCATCCTTGTATTTCACAAGATTCTGCTGTTGTTGAAATTCCAGCAGGTCAAAGTGGAATTTCTCATACATTTTAACATAGGAAAATGAGAGCTCATACTATGGCGCCTGAGAAGCCAAAGAACATCATCGTCGTCCCCTTGTGTAACTTTAAGAGTGAGCAGACCCTGTGCGTGGGTGTGCCATGAAAGCCAGTGCAGTGGAAAGAACTCAGCCTTTGAATTTCAAATGGCACCTCTGCACACTTTCACTTGTTATCCGTGGGCAGAAGTCACCAAACTTCTCTGGTTCTCAGATTCCTCTTGTAGGAACTGAATCCTGCCTTCTGGAGTTGTGGGGATGAGATGAAATTAAAGAGGTGGTCCATGCAGGTGGTCCATTAACGTATGTATGGGTTTGCTTCCTTGCTCTTCACTTATATATGTGGAACACTTTATAAATTTAGAAGATCTTTTTTTTTATATTTTTAGTCAATTGGTTCATATAGTAATAATGTGAAATAAACTACATAAAGATCAGTATCATTAATAATCACGTTTTCAGGCAAAGAGCATGATGTCCGAGAGGTGGGGTGGAGGCAGGTGAGTCACCCAGTGAGCGAATGGTAGAGACTAGACCCAGAGCCAGGTCACTTGCACCTTGATCTGGAGGTTTGTTCGTGGTATTGTCTATGTCCCCTCCTATGGAGTAGACAAGTAACCGGCGGATGTATGACCCTGATGCTGTTTTCCTCCTCTGGACTATGCCTGAGAGTCCATTATTAGCTTTGGAAGATCAGCATTTGATTTCCAGCTCCTCCACGTGTAGTTCTGGGATCTCGGACAGTCACTTAACCTCCTTGAAGCTCACTTTCCTCATCTCTAAAGTGGATATAACCAGAGCTAACATTTACTGAACACTGACATGTGTGAGACGGTGTTCTCAGTACATTATATGGGTTATGCCACATAATCCTCCAACTACTAAGGGCCGAAGCATGTTACAAGTAAGAACAAGTTATTTTCACCCAAGCACTGAGATCATGGAGCATATGTTCCCTATGTCTGCCTCATGCTGTTCCTCAGAATGGATGTGAGAATTAAGTGAGCTATTCAATGAGGTATGGACTTTCTACAAAACAAACAATTATAAGTGAAACTTGGCATTGAGCTTCATGATCCATGTAAAAGGTTTCTCTTTTTTTGACAGCTTACTGTACTTTAGTGTATAATACACAGGTATAAGACAACTGCATCTTACAGCATTATAAATAAAAGAGAGATCAGTCATCAAGGGCTCCTGAGTGAACAGCATCTTCATAACCTCCATGCTTATCACATCTGCTTTCTCTATGTAATTAAATAAAATCATCAATTCAAAGAATGGTAATTGCAGCGTGTGTTGCAAACGTCAAGCCCTTAACTTTAACTGTGGTTGGTTCAAGCAACTCTGCTTATTTTGTTGTCTTGAGATTTACTATTGACCAGATCAAGACCAACCCATTTTAGATTTGTATGTTCTGGGTTAACTTAAGCCTCATTGTGAAAAGCTCTTAACTTTGCAGCCAGACCATGGAGTCTTGGGCAGCACCGACTGCCAGTGTACTAGAAACGACAAGAAGAGGTTATGCAAACTCTGCGAGAGCAAGCTGTTCCCGAGACCCCATGCTGGTTGTGTAGCTTTTGAGGTATATGGAAAGGGATGCTTCCACAGCACCCCAACCTGGAACCACAGATTTTGACTTCAAAACTCTCTTCCCCACACAAAAAAAGCATCATGTAAAAAGCAGTCCATCTTATCACACATGAAATCATTTGCCCCACATAAGGTAACTGATGCAGATGTAATGAGCCTTAGCGCTATTAAATAAATAAACTGACATTCTTAAATCGATATTTTATAAAATAAGTCTACATAGAAATTCATTGTAAGCACTCTGATTACATTCTGCTTACATAAGGACATTAGGGCATGGAAGCAAGGTCTGGACTATGCATGCAGAAGAGTGAAACGGGTATTCCATCTCAATTTACAATGGCCTGATGTCCGTACAACTGCTCATACCATTGAAAAGACTATAGCGGCAAATAAATGGAAAGTGAAAGGTTTCTTTATGCCTTGGCTGGTGTGGCTCAGTTGGTTCTGTGTCATTCTGCAAACTGAAGGTAGCCACCTTGGTTACCAGTTAGGGCACATGCCTGGGTTGCAGGCTTGGTCCCCAGTTCGAGGTGCATGCAAGAAGCAATGAATCAGTGTTCTTCTCTCACATTGGTGTTTCTCTCCTTCTCTTTCTCCCTTCCTTCCCTTCTCTCTAGAATCAATAAAAGAAAAAAGTTTCTTAAAGTTTTCTTTATATGCACAATTTAGTCTTATATCACACAATTTTATTTAATAATTTTCCCCCTGTTGAAACAGACGTTTTTCAAAATTTAAGCATAACAAGTATTATATCTAAACAAAGAGCATAGATAATTTTAGAATAGTTTTTTGAAACTTAGACACTTCTGCACTGACTGTCAATTGTTATAAATTACTGATTTTTTCACCCAGAACCAGGTTAGAAGACAATCTTGTTCTCCAATCTGTTCTTAGCTTCAGAGACTTCCTAGTATCCTGTACCCATCTTCCCTCCACCCTTCTTTTAGTACCCCTGCTCCATGTCACCGTCAGGGAACTCTGTTGTCCCCATTAGTGGGAAAATCTGTCCACCACACTGAAGTGTTGAGTCGGAATGCCATCTCTTGAGCTGCGAGGATGCACTTCCTTCAGCAGTTTTGGGGTAAGCCGTCCATTGCCTATGCTCTTTGGGGCCCGCCATAGCTGCCTCCACTGGTTCTCATATTCTGGATTCTCACTTCATGTTTGTCTGTGGGGGCGGGGAAAACACAGCCTCATAGATTCTGCCTTCCTCATTTCCGGAGAAAACAAGCATAGAGCCTCTCAGAGGTCTTGTCGGAGTTTTAGTGCTAACTCCATAAGGAGAAAGAATGGAAGTGACAAATAGTGGGGAAGTTTAAAGACACATGAAGTCTTTAAAGTCTCAGAACAAGTATTCTTCAAAAATACAAAAGGGTCTGACTGATGTGGCTCAGTGGACTGAGTGCTGGACTGCAAACCAAAAGGTCCCTGGCTCAGTTCCCAGTCAAGGCACCTGCCTGGCTTGCGGGCCAGGTCCCTGGTAGGGGGTGTGTGAGAGGCAACTACAAATTGATGTTTCTCTTCCTCTCTTTCTCCCCATTTCCCCTCTCTAAAAATAAATAAAAATAAGTAAAAATAAACTCTTTTTTAATTAAAAAAAAGGGTTTGGTTGGTCTCTCCTCCTGGGCTTCTCATTCAACTCACCTCTTTCTTGCCTTGGGACAATCCAAGCCTAAACCCCTCTCATTGTATTCCCACCTACTAAAGACACCCTCCTGAGCCCTCGACATCCAGTAGAGGGCGACAAAGGCACATGTAGAGGCTAGGAGTGAGCCTTGCCTAGAGACTCATCACCGCCAAGGGGCAGCATGTGTGCCTGTCAGCATCTGTTGCTGTGTTACCTCTGTTTCTGTCTTCCTCTCCATCTTCTTAATTCTCACTCTACTTACAAGATTATATTTGAACTTGATGTTTGACAAGTGATGCATCAGATCGCTGGAGAGGATTAATTTAAAGGTGCCTTTAGCTCTGGCTGCGTGGTTCAGTGGGTTGGAGTCACCAAAAAGGTTGTGGGTTCGATTCCTGGTCAGGGTATGCACGGGGAGGTGGCTGATTGATGTTTCCTTCTCACATCAATGCTTCTCTCTTCCTCTCTCAAATCAATAAACATCCTTGGGAATAATCATACCATATTTAACAAAGATTTCGTATAAAGAAATCACACACATTAATTCAAAAAGCACATTGTGTCCCTAATTACGTAAGTGACAAAAAACACTAACAGAGGTAACATGAATAAGGAAGTTAAATTAAAATAGAAAATTAAATTAGAAAACGGATGTTTAATACAATGCACAGCTTACTAATGATCAAAGTAGTGAGGACCATGTCTTTTGTCCACTCAACTAACAGCAACAAAAAGTATTCTTCTTAATGATAATATCCAAAGCTGGTGACAGTCGTTAAAATAGGCTCTTTTATACACGTGGACATGCTACTGGGTAACAATGTAACAAACTGGAGTTTGGGGAAATGCATCAAGAGCCTTGAAAATGTTCGTACCTTTTGGTCCAGTAATTTTACTTCTGAAAATATGTCATAACAGAATAAGAATTTGGGGATAAACAATATGCCTGAGGATATTTGTTACAGATTTTAAAATAATATTTTTAAATGAAATGAGGCAAAA